>JAVIAB010000046.1:32403230-32570730 GCA_032433765.1 Megaustenia siamemsis | reverse complement strand
AATCTTCATATGTCGTGTCGGTGTTTAATCTGGTATTTTGTCTGCAGAACGAATTTGTTCATGAATTATATTGACTAATACTAGTCCTTAGAACACCTACCTAGCAATTGTAGTTACAGAACACGGCTAAACCACAATAATCTATCTACTTAAGATACTGACCCAGGAGAGACCTAGCCAATGGTCACAGTTACAAGAAAACGCCTACAACATATTAATCTATCTACTTAAGATGCCTGACTACTGCCCCAGGAGGGACTTAGCCAATAGTCGCAGTTACAGGACACGCATACAACATATTAATCAGATACACTATGTATTTCCGAGCTGTGATCGCGGCCTTGTGCTATAGTCATGAGAACACCTGCGCGAAAGACATTGCCTACGAAGCTAATTTTTTTTAGTTAGCTGAGTGGCAGTGTTCCCTAGCGTTTGGCTTTTCGTGACAAGGCGCTGTGCCACTGTGGAAGGGTTCGATCCTGCTTTGGTCCATATTTTTTTCTGTTGTTGATTATTTGTCAATTTTTCCGAGTGCTGTAAACATACCTCTTCCTCTGAATTCTTCTTCTTCTTCTTCTATCCTTCCTCTGCTGCCGCTGGCGTCGAGGGGAGAAACAATCTGCGATTCTTTGCTCTTCTGTTGGCCTCTTCTGATGTTATCCCTCCTAAGACTCTAGTATTCCCTTTATCCATCTCTTTCTTGGTCTTCCTCTTAATCTGGCGTTTTCGTAGCGTTTGTTTATGGCTCTTTGATTCATTGGTAGTTCTTTTTGTCTTGTTATGTGGCCGAACCAATTTATCTGTGTTTCTTTATGTATTCGATGGCTGGTTCAATTTCGAGTTTCTTCCTCAGGTCGGTGTTTCTTACTCTGTCCCTTAAGCTGTTTCCTGTCATTCTTCTGACACATTTCATTTCTGCGGTCGTTATCTTTCTTATTGTTCTAGAGTACAGCGTCCAATTCTGGCACTGATAGCACAGAGTTGGTAGAAAAATTGATTTGTATATTGCCCTTTTTGCTTCCGTAGTTATTGCTTTGTTTTTCAATAGTGTTGATACTTGGCCTATAACTTGGCATGCTTTGTTACACCTTATATCTATCTCGGTCTCTTGGTTATTGTCTTGTGTTAACGTGCTACCCAGATATTTAAAATTGTCAACTTTCTTCAAAGACGTATTATCTATAATGATGTTTAGTTTTTCTTTCTTTCTCGCTATTGCCATTACTTCGGTTTTGCTTATGTTGATCTTCATGTTGTATTGTTTACAAGTGTTGTTTAGCCTGTTGATATGTTCTTGTAGGTCCTCAGTTGTTTCATGTATCAGAACTTGGTCGTCTGCAAATAGTATTTCATTTATTTCTTCCTCTCTTCTGTTGTTTTCTGGTACGTATATTTTGTTCGCTTTTGTGTTATCGTTTGTTATCATCCGTGTTGGTATATTTCCTTTGATTGGGCATTATTTGCACGTATTGTCCATATATGTAATGAAAGGTAAGGGAGAAAGCATGCAGCCTTGTCTTACTCCGGAGTTAATGGTGAAATCCTCTGAATTGATTAGCTGATTATCGCCTCGGAAGTTTCCCTATATAATAATATTCATTTATTATTATTTATCTCCTATCTACTTAAGATGCCTGACTACTGCCCAAGGAGGGACCTAGCCAATGGCGGCAGTTACAGGACACGCATACAACACATATACCTTTCGACTGAAGTTGGCCGGTGTGACATGCTGCAGGTACTTGACGACACGATGCTTGCTGTCACACTCCCGTGTGACTATTGCGACCAGACCACGGTCACAGGAGAAGAGAAGAGTGCCATTGTCACGTGCCACGCTTGTCGTAAGGACTAAGAAGGTTGGGGTCAAGCTCCTCGCTGTGCTAGGGAGTTCGTGCATCTGAAGTCTTGTTCCGTGCTTTCTCTGGTGTGTCGCCGAGATTCTTCAGACGGGGAAACGTCCTGGGGAGGGGATCTGGGCAATATGAAGTTATCTTTATGCAAAGTAGATGATGTGTCGTCTAAACTAAACTAAACTTATGATTATGGAAGGCCCCGGTATCACTGCAAACAAATTAAAATCCATAATTGCTCAACCGCCCGTGCCAGTGAAATCATCCGAATTACTAACTCATCTCCAAAACAAAGAAAGGTAGCTGTAGTCCCCATCATAGCAGTCTCAGCACTCGCCAAAAGACATAAGGCGAAACCGCACAGAAAGTGAACACAGCCAACTGTTCTTTGTCATACGATATCATCATTCGTCGTAAATAATTGGAATATTGAAACACGGTCAAAACGGATGAAATACACAGCTCACGTGGTCTCACATTCACTCTCACATCTTTCCAACACTTAATGATCAGTCACTTTCACATTCACTCACTACTACTACTGCTACTACTACTACTACTACTACTACTACTACTACTACTGCTGCTGCTGCTGCTACTACTACTACTACTACTACTACTACTACTACTTGAACATTGAAGATTATAAACTAAACTAAACTAAACTAAACTAAACAACGCTTAAGAAAGCCGAATAGAGGTTAGTTTGTGCCACACCCTGCCTCACTACTACGAACAACACGTTGATTGAAAGCCATAATTCCTGTGTGTGCTTACGTCAGAATAAGTGAATCATAACTTATCAAGGTTATGCTCCATCTCCCTACGGTCTTCCTAAAGCAGATTATCCAATCTGACAGCGAGCAAGCTTGAAAGAGGGTTGTCATTCAATACCAATGTAATGCTAAGCTGAATGTCATTTGTGCTCGCTCGAAGGGCGCACCTGTCGCCCCAAAACCTGTGGCAATTGTACGCCCTTCTACTAGTGGACAATGGTGAAGACCAGTTGCCGGAAGTGTCACACAAGGAAGGATAAGAGTTAATTATGAGCGTTAATTTGTGAGATTTATTACTGCATGAGTTTGGAGTATTAGAACGTTACTAACTGTAAGACCAGTCAATGTGGCGGATAGGCGGCAGGAGCAGTTAAATGCTATGTCTGAAAAGTGTTCCTTGTTGCAATTTCCTCTTGTTCCAAGTCAAGCTTGCTGCCGGAGCTACTGAGTTTAGTGCTCTGTGCACATCATAAGCTGTGAATTTCATCCGTTGTATCGTGTATCGATATTCCGATTGCTTACGATATCGTATGACGGGAAATAGATGGATGTGTTCACTTTCTGTGCTCTTTCGCCTTATGTGTTTTGGCGTGGGCTGAAGCTGCTATGATGATGACTGCAGCTAAGTTTATTTCTTTGGGAGATGAGATATTATTTCGTATGATTCCACTAGTACGGGCGGTTGAACAATTATGGATTTGAATTCGATTGCAGTGACATCGGGGCCTTCCATAATCATAACCATTCTAACTGCAAGTTTTACTTAAAGGTACTATTTGTTGCTGTTATTAGTTGATGTTACTAGTTACTGTTATTAGTTGCTGTTATTAGTTGATGTTATTAGTTCTGTTATTATTTGCTGTTATTAGTTCTGTTATTAGTCGCTGTTATTAGTTGATTTTATTAGTTGCTGTTATTAGTTGATGTTATTAGTTCTGTTATTAGCTGGTGTTAATAGTTCTGTTATTAGTTGCTGTTATTAGTTCTGTTATTAGTTGATGTTATTAGTTGATGTTACTAGTTGATGTTATTAGTTCATGTTATTAGTTCTGTTATTAGTTGATGTTATTAGTTGATGTTATTAGTTCTGTTATTAGTTGCTGTTATTAGTTCATGGTATTAGTTGCTGTTATTAGTTGCTGTTATTAGTTGATGTTATTAGTTCTGTTATTAAATGCTGTTATTAGTTGTCATTATTAGTTGCTATTATTAGTTGATGTTATTAGTTGCTGTTATTAGTTGCTGTTATTAGTTGATTTTATTAGTTGCTATTATTAGTTGCTGTTATTAGTTGCTATTATTAGTTGCTGTTATTAGTTGCTATTATTAGTTGATGTTATTAGTTGATGTTATTAGCTGCTATTATTAGTTGCTGTTATTAGTTGATTTTATTAGTTGCTTTTTTAGTTGCTATTATTAGTTGATGTTATTAGCTGCTATTATTAGTTGCTGTTATTAGTTGCTATTATTAGTTGCTGTTTTTAGTTGCTATTTTAGTTGCAGTTTTAGTTCATGTTATTAGTTGCTGTTATTAGTTCTGTTATTAGTTGCTGTTATTAGTTTATGTTATTAGTTGCTATTATTAGTTGCTATTATTAGTTCTGTTATTAGTTGCTGTTATTAGTTGATGTTATTAGTTACTGTTATTAGTTGCTATTATTAGTTGCTGTTATTAGTTTATTTTATTAGTTGCTGTTATTAGTTCTGTTATTAGTTGCTGTTATTAGTTCATGTTATTAGATTCTGTTATTAATTGCTGTTATTAGTTGATGTTATTAGTTGCTATTATTCGCTGCTTTTATTAGTTGGTATTATTAGTTACTATTATTAGTTCTGTTATTAGTTGCTGTTATTAGTTTCTGTTATTAGTTGCTATTATTCGTTGTTGGTATTAGTTGCTGTTATTAGTTGCTGTTACTATTTGCTGCTTTTAGGTACTATTATTAGTTGCAGTTATTAGTTGCTGTTATTAGTTGCAGTTATTAGTTGCTGTTATTAGTTGCTATTACTAGTTGCTGTTATTAGTTGCTCTTATTAGTTGCTGTTATTAGTTGCGTTATTAGTTGCTGTTATTAGTTGCTATTATTAGTTGCTGTTATTAGTTGCTATTATTAGTTGATGTTATTAGTTGCTATTATTAGTTGCTGTTATTAGTTGCTATTATTAGTTGCTGTTATTAGTTTATGTTATTAGTTGCTGTTATTAGATGCTGTTATTAGTTGCCGTTATTAGTTGCTGTTATTAGTTGTTCTTATTAGTTGCTGTTATCAGTTGTTATTATTAGTTGCTATTATTCGTTGCTGTTATTAATTGCTATTATTAGTTGATGTTATTAGTTGCTATTATTAGTTGCTGTTATTAGTTTATGTTATTAGGTGCTGTTATTAGATGCTGTTACTAGTTGCTGCTTTTAGTTGCTATTATTAGTTGCTGTTATTAGTTGCTATTATTAGTAGCTATTATTAGTTGCTGTAATTAGTTGCTATTTTTAGTTACTGTTATTAGTTGCTATTATTAGTTGCTGTTATTAGTTGCTTTTATAAGTTGCTGTTATTAGTTGCTGTTATTAGTTGCTATATTAGTTGCTGTTATTAGTTTATGTTATTAATTGCTGTTATTAGTTGCTATTATTAGTTGCTGTTATTAGTTCTTTTATTAGTTCATGTTATTAGTTGCTGTTTTTAGTTGATGTTATTAGTTCATGTTATTTGTTGTTATTATTAGTTGCTGTTATTAGTTGCTATTATTCGTTGCTATTATTAATTGCTATTATTAGTTGATGTTATTCTATCTATCTATTGACCTTTCGAGCCGTAACCGGCCCATAGGGCGTAGACCAAGATACACCTTCTCCTATATGATTTTTGTTCTAGCAGTTTTCTTTTAAAGATATTTTATCAAATCTCGCCATCTGTCTCTGTTCTGTGCAAGCAGTTCTATCTCATTGAGGGAGCCGATTCCTGCTGCTCTTGCCTCTCTCATCAATGTTCTTCTCAGTGTCTCCCTGGGTCTTCCTCTTTTTCTTTTACCTGTTGTTTCCCATATGAGGGCTTGCTTTGCTATTCGATTATTATCTCTTCTCATCACATGTCCAACGTATGACCATCGTCTTTTCTTTATTACTGAAGATATTAGTGGTTGATTGGCGATTTCTCTAATTTCCTCGTTTGTTTTGAATTCGTTCCATTCTATACCAAGTATTTTCCTTAGACATTTGTTTTCGAATGCGTTCAACTTTGTTTCTATATCTCTTGTTGTTTTCCAGCTTTCACACGCATACGTAAGGGTTGATAGTACATTTGATTTGAATAGCCTAAGTTTTGTGTTTGTGCTAATGAGTTTTGATTTCCACAACTTTTCAAGGCTTCTGAAAGACATTGCTGCTTTAGCCAGTCTGATTCTAATTTCTTTGCTCGTATCCCCTTCTCGATCAATGTGACTTCCAAGATAGATGAAGTGATCGATCTCTTCTACTGGTTTGTTTTCCATGTATATTTTGTCACTTGTTGGAATTAAACTTTTCATGACTTTAGTCTTTTCATGATTGACCTCAAGCCCAATTTTGCTGGCTATTGATGATAGTTCATTTGTGTTTTCCTGCATCGTTTTTATCTGATTGCTGATGAGAACTATGTCATCAGCAAAGTCCAGGTCCTCCAAATGGTCTCCTTGTATCCATTCGATGCCTTTATTACCAGTGCAGCATTTCTTCATTATGAAGTCCATAACAATTCCAAATAACAAGGGCGATAAAATACATCCTTGTTTAACCCCAGTTTCTATTGGGAAACATTCGCTCAGTCCTTCCTCTGTTCGAACTGCACATGTGTAACCATCATACATGTCTTTGATAATATTTATGATTTTTGATGGTAAGCCATATTGCTTCAGAATTTTCCACAAAGAATCTCTATGAATACTATCAAATGCTATGATGTTATTAGTTGCTATTATTTGTTGCTGTTATTATTTTATGTTATTAGTAGCTATTATTAGTTGCTGTTATTTGTTGCTGTTACTAGTTGCTGCTTTTAGTTGCTATTATTAGTTGCTGTTATTAGTTGCTATTATTAGTAGCTATTATTAGTTGCTGTTATTAGTTGCTATTATTAGTAAACTGTTATTAGTTGCTGTTATTAGTTGCTGTTATTAGTTGCTGTTATTAGTTGCTATTATTAGTTGCTGTAATTAGTTGCTATTTTTAGTTACGGTTATTAGTTGCTTTTATTAGTTGCTGTTATTAGTTGCTTTTATTAGTTGCTGTTATTAGTTTATGTTATTAGTTGCTATCATTAGTTACTTTTATTAGTTGCTGTTACTGGTTGCTGTTTTTAGTTGCTATTATTAGTTGCTGTTATTAGTTGCTGTTTTTTCGCTCCTCAACTTTTTACGCCGAGAGAGACTAACGTTTTCTACAACTGAATGAACTTGTGGTCTCATACAGGGACCAAAAGTAACGAATCCCAAACGATCAAGTACTTCATGACTGCCGGCGTTGGAGTGGTTAATAAGTGTCACCTCAGTGTTTGGTTGTTTGATTAATTTATTCACCTGCCAGTTACGGTAATGCCCGTGCGCTACCGGGGCCCGAATGGAGAGTAAAGAATAGTGGCGCTGTATCCTACCAGGCATGTTCGTAAGAGGCGAGAAAAGAGGGTTGGGCATGGGACTGGCTATCCCATACTGTAAAAAAATAAGCCGAAAAAACTTCACAAACATGGACAAGTCAAAGAGAGAAAAAGTAAATCCGCCAACCAGGAAAGATAAGGGCTCTCTGTCTAAGAGACATATGACGCAAGCCGGAGAAAGCTGCAAGGAGTCCGGGTTGCCGACTCACCTTTTGTCTACCAGGAAATCCTCCAGAATTGGCACCTGGAATGTTCGTACTCTAAACGAACAAGGAAAAGCTGCACAGTTAGAAGCAGAAATGTCAAAGTACAAGATAGATATTACACGGAGAACAACAAAATTGACAATCACGAAGACACAAACTTTCATTAATGGATGCTTACGCAGGATAAAAGGATGGAAATGGCAGGACAAAATTACTAATATAGAATTATGGAAATGTACCAGTCAAACACCAGTGGATAAAGAGATACAGCGAAGACGATGGCGCTGGATAGGACACACACTACGGAAGCCAACTGAGAGTATTACACAACAGGCCTTTTTTTGGAATCCCCAGGGGAAAAGACTAAGAGGAAGACCAAGGAATTCATGGAGAAGACAGATAGAAGCAGAGATGAAGATGATGGGGAAGACATGGAATGATCTTAAAAGAATGGCAAGAAACAGAACGACTTGGAAAGTGTTTGTTGAAGACCTATGCTCCACTGGGAGCTAGAAAGGTAGAAGAAGAAGAAGAAGAAGTTATGGTAATCTTAAACAATATTTAGAGTAAAAACCAATGACCATGGTTTTCGGTCCTGCTTAGGCCTATATATTTTTGTTGTTGTTGTTGTTGTTGTTGATTATTTGTCATTTTTTCCGAGTACCCTAAACATAACTCCTCCCCCTACGATTCGCTGAATTAACGCCTCGGAAGTCTCCCTCTATAATAATATTCATTTATTATTATGTATTTCATTTTAGAGTGAAGATATTGCTCAGAGTAAAAGAAATAGTTCGGTAACGAAAAATGAAGAAACTTCCAACAATTTCTTTTTTAAAAAATGTTGATAATGAACGTAAACGTTCAGCACTATAGGTCGTTTCAAAATATTTTGAAGGTGTTTAAAATTCCATATCTCTGCAACCAATTGATTGATAATGCTGAAATTTTGCATATGGTCGTGTGATTTTTTGGTCCCAAGAAGTACATTCATTTCCTCACCAACAAACGTATAGTTTTAAATATTCTTTATTTGAAGTATACAAATTTAAGGCATTTTGGTCAAACCATATATTTGGAGGAATTACCGCTTCATATGAGTGAGCACCCACGGACTTGTCATCTTGAACGTAATGCGCGCCAATTTCCCTGTTTTAAGCACTAAAAAACACATAAAACGCGTCATAGTTATAATTTTATATCCGGTGCATCCCATTTCCTGTCGTTTTGTTGTGATTTATGTGCAACGGCGTATCCTAATTATTGGGTAATTTCGTTAAATTTGTGATCTGTTAGTCAATGGGTATAAAAGTAAAGTTCCTTACATTGCAATCAGTGGCAATAAAGGTGTATAAATATTTTTGCATAGAAGCTAAGCGTGGAAAACTGTATCGAAGCATCTCAAAGCCAGAAAAGAGAACTATTCACGCATTGGGTATAAGCAAACTCTTTTTCAAACAAGTGCTTAAAGCTAACGGAGTGTCCAGTTCAATCAAGACTAGGACGCTAGGAAGAAAGAAAGTAGTAGATAGTTTTGACAAGGAAGTGATTAGAAGAGCAATTTGTAAAATGTTCGATTCCAAAGAAACTGTGACTTTAAGAAAACTGAAAATTCGACTGAGAGCAGAAAATGACATTGTTGTGTCGAAAACAACATTATGGAGAACTGTTAGAAGCATCGGTTTTACGTTTAGAAAGTACGATAGTGGTAGAAATGTCATCTGCGAGAAGCCGCACTTAGTTTCTATGAGGAGTAAATATTTACGTGAAGTACGGGAAATGCGTAACCAAGGTTATGATATTGTATTTCTAGATGAATCTTGGATAAATTCTCACCACACAAGTGCAAAGGAATGGCAGTTATCAGATGGAAGTATTAAAAGATGTGTACCCACTGGAAAAGGACAGCGTATTATAATGGCACATGCAGGCAGCCGAAAAGAAGGGTTGGTGAAAAATGCAGAACTTATATTCACCTCTAATTATACTGACAACAGGGACTATCACACCGAGATGAATGGCCCTATATTTAGAGAGTGGATTGAAAATACTCTTCTTCCAATTCTAGACAGACCATCCTGTCTGGTAATGGACAACGCGTCGTACCACAACGCTGTGGCAGAAGAAGACAAAATTCCTACATCTACCAGTACAAAAGATGTTATAAAGATTTGGCTAAGAAAGGAAGGAATTCCATTTAACGAGGGATTTTTGAAACCTGAATTACTGTCACTTGTTAAGAAATCGCAAAAGACCAAAGTATTCCAAATAGACAAAATCATTCAACAGCATGGTCATACGTGCTTGAGACTGCCCCCTTATCATCCACAATTAAACCCCATTGAACTCGTTTGGGCAAAAATTAAAGGGCAGGTGGCAGCTGAGAATACAAGTTTTAAAGTATGCGATATAAAAGGACTGACATATGCTGCTCTATCACAGATTGACAAAGATTTTTGGTGCAAATGTGAAGATCATGTCTTAAAAGAAGAAATTGACTATTGGAAAAAAGATGGACTATCGTTCGTTCAGCCCAGATTATTGGTCGTTTCAAATCTAAATGTTCACGATTAACATGAAATATCTCCTCTTTCCCTGCACTTACAAACTTGATTTTTTGCATCTGGTCTTGTTTTTCCAAGGTCCCACCGATTTCACAAAATTTAATGATGTAGGAAGTATGCTTCATCATGAAGCAGCACTTTCCTTTGATCTCAGTGAATTTACGGATCTTTTTGCTCCTGGAGAAAATAATTTACCGTACATTAATGGAAATCAGCTTCTCGACATAGGCGTCTCTACACAACTTGAAAGTTGGAGGCGTTTATCAACTGTTTACTTTCTATTGTTTACTTTCTTTAAAATACTATGAGAATGTCAATGTTATAGCCTTTACAGACGGTCTAAAACAAATCAGCGTATAAACAGTTCCATTAATGAAAACTATTTAAACAATATACAACAAAGAATACATTTTAAAAAATTAATTATCCGTTGCGAGCGATAACGAGCATGACATATCAAGCAAAGTTATTGTTTATGGGTACGCATGTGACTAAAGAGTCCGATGTAAGCACGGGATCCTCTTCACTGTAAAGAGCTACATTGTTCGTTTTATGTCTTTCCATGTGACTTTCATTATTTTACGTAAACAAGACATATGAAAGTGATTTAGTTTCTTTGCATGCCTGCAGTACACATATCAAGAATCTTTACATTTTCAAAACGTTATCAACTTTAGCTAAAGATTGATCATGCGGACATATAAAAACGTCCATTATTATTTCATTTATTCTGAATCAGAGGAGTCTAACATATTGATTACTAATCTGGGCTGAACGAACGATAGTCCATCTTTTTTCCAATAGTCAATTTCTTCTTTTAAGACATGATCTTCACATTTGCACCAAAAATCTTTGTCAATCTGTGATAGAGCAGCATATGTCAGTCCTTTTATGTCGCATACTTTAAAACTTGTATTCTCAGCTGCCACCTGCCCTTTAATTTTTGCCCAAACGAGTTCAATGGGGTTTAATTGTGGATGATAAGGGGGCAGTCTCAAGCACGTATGACCATGCTGTTGAATGATTTTGTCTATTTGGAATACTTTGGTCTTTTGCGATTTCTTAACAAGTGACAGTAATTCAGGTTTCAAAAATCCCTCGTTAAATGGAATTCCATCCTTTCTTAGCCAAATCTTTATAACATCTTTTGTACTGGTAGATGTAGGAATTTTGTCTTCTTCTGCCACATCGTTGTGGTACGACGCGTTGTCCATTACCAGACAGGATGGTCTGTCTAGAATTGGAAAAGAGTATTTTCAATCCACTCTCTAAATATATGGCCATTCATCCCGGTGTGATAGTCCCTGTTGTCAGTATAATTAGAGGTGAATATAAGTTCTGCATTTTTCACCAACCCTTCTTTTCGGCTGCCTGCATGTGCCATTATAATACGCTGTCCTTTTCCAGTGGGTACACATCTTTTAATACTTCCATCTGATAACTGCCATTCCTTTGCACTTGTGTGGTGAGAATTTATCCAAGATTCATCTAGAAATACAATATCATAACCTTGGTTACGCATTTCCCGTACTTCACGTAAATATTTACTCCTCATAGAAACTAAGTGCGGCTTCTCGCAGATGACATTTCTACCACTATCGTACTTTCTAAACGTAAAACCGATGCTTCTAACAGTTCTCCATAATGTTGTTTTCGACACAACAATGTCATTTTCTGCTCTCAGTCGAATTTTCAGTTTTCTTAAAGTCACAGTTTCTTTGGAATCGAACATTTTACAAATTGCTCTTCTAATCACTTCCTTGTCAAAACTATCTACTACTTTCTTTCTTCCTAGCGTCCTAGTCTTGATTGAACTGGACACTCCGTTAGCTTTAAGCACTTGTTTGAAAAAGAGTTTGCTTATACCCAATGCGTGAATAGTTCTCTTTTCTGGCTTTGAGATGCTTCGATACAGTTTTCCACGCTTAGCTTCTATGCAAAAATATTTATACACCTTTATTGCCACTGATTGCAATGTAAGGAACTTTACTTTTATACCCATTGACTAACAGATCACAAATTTAACGAAATTACCCAATAATTAGGATACGCCGTTGCACATAAATCACAACAAAACGACAGGAAATGGGATGCACCGGATATAAAATTATAACTATGACGCGTTTTATGTGTTTTTTAGTGCTTAAAACAGGGAAATTGGCGCGCATTACGTTCAAGATGACAAGTCCGTGGGTGCTCACTCATATGAAGCGGTAATTCCTCCAAATATATGGTTTGACCAAAATGCCTTAAATTTGTATACTTCAAATAAAGAATATTTAAAACTATACGTTTGTTGGTGAGGAAATGAATGTACTTCTTGGGACCAAAAAATCACAAGACCATATGCAAAATTTCAGCATTATCAATCAATTGGTTGCAGAGATATGGAATTTTAAACACCTTCAAAATATTTTGAAACGACCTATAGTAATCAATATGTTAGACTCCTCTGATTCAGAATAAATGAAATAATAATGGACGTTTTTATATGTCCGCATGATCAATCTTTAGCTAAAGTTGATAACGTTTTGAAAATGTAAAGATTCTTGATATGTGTACTGCAGGCATGCAAAGAAACTAAATCACTTTCATATGTCTTGTTTACGTAAAATAATGAAAGTCACATGGAAAGACATAAAACGAACAATGTAGCTCTTTACAGTGAAGAGGATCCCGTGCTTACATCGGACTCTTTAGTCACATGCGTACCCATAAACAATAACTTTGCTTGATATGTCATGCTCGTTATCGCTCGCAACGGATAATTAATTTTTTAAAATGTATTCTTTGTTGTATATTGTTTAAATAGTTTTCATTAATGGAACTGTTTATACGCTGATTTGTTTTAGACCGTCTGTAAAGGCTATAACATTGACATTCTCATAGTATTTTAAAGAAAGTAAACAATAGAAAGTAAACAGTTGATAAACGCCTCCAACTTTCAAGTGGTGTAGAGACGCCTATGTCGAGAAGCTGATTTCCATTAATGTACGGTAAATTATTTTCTCCAGGAGCAAAAAGATCCGTAAATTCACTGAGATCAAAGGAAAGTGCTGCTTCATGATGAAGCATACTTCCTACATCATTAAATTTTGTGAAATCGGTGGGACCTTGGAAAAACAAGACCAGATGCAAAAAATCAAGTTTGTAAGTGCAGGGAAAGAGGAGATATTTCATGTTAATCGTGAACATTTAGATTTGAAACGACCAATAGGAAACCTCTTTGTTGTGAATAGTTTCAACATCGCTGGCTGTAGGCGACACGTTAGTCATCATCATCATTGAGTGCCGTCTCCGCAACGAAGGTTGGCTACCATGGAGCGCCATTTTGCTCTATCTCTTGCTTTGATGGTGCAGGTTGTCATCGGTTGATTTGTCCATCTTTTGATGTTACTCGTCCATGTTAATCTTGGTCTGCCTCTGCCTCTTTTACCTTGTATTTTCCCCTCCAGGATCACTTTCAGTAGGCTGTTGTGTCTTTTAACATGGCCTAAGAATCGCATTTGTCTTGTTCTAATTGTGTTCAGAAGTTCTCTTTTCATTTTTAGTTGTTTTAAGACTTTGTCATTTGTTTTCTTTTCCTTCCATCCAATTCTACCTATTCTTCTATATATCCACATTTCAAAGGCTTCAATTCTCTGTTCTGTTTTCTTGTCTAATGTCCATGTTTCAGCACCATATAGGAATATTGAGAAGATGTAACATTTTGCTATTCTTAGTTTTAGCTCTGGTGTTATTTGTTTTGATGTTAGTATGTCCTTCATGACATTAAAATTACTTTTTGCCATTCCTATTCTTTTGTTTATTTCAGTTGTACATTTTCCATCACTGGTTATAGTATGTCCAAGGTAGTTGTAGTTCTGAACTGTCTCCAGGTCTATTCCTTCAACTTTGATATCCACTTGTGGGTTTTGAGTATTTTCTTTGTTTATGATCATAGTTTTAGTCTTTTTGATATTCATATCTAGTCCATATTTTTTGCTTGTCGTGTTTATTTCATTAAGTAATTGTTGTAGGTCTTTAGGATTTTCTGCTAGTAGTACAGTATCGTCAGCATATCTTAGGTTATTGATTATCTTTCCATTAATTTGTAGGCCTGGCATCTCTATGATGTTTTCAAAGATTTGCTCAGTGTATAGATTGAACAAGCTTGGTGATAGGGTGCATCCTTGTCTTACTCCTCTTTTTATATCAATGGGTGTAGAGAACTCTTTGTTATATTTTATTATTGCTGTTTGCTCCCAGTATAGATTGCATATTAGTCGTATATCCATGTCATCTAGATGTATCTCTTTTAGGCATTCTATAAGTTGTTTGTGGTGTACTCTATCAAAAGCTTTGGTGTAGTCTATGAAGCAGGCATATATTGTTTGTTTACTTCTGTGTATTTTTCGATTAATGTTCTCATGCAGAATATGGCTTCTTTTGTCCCGCTATTTTTCCTAAATCCAAATTGCTGCTCATCTAATTCAGTATTGATTTTATTCTGAATCCTTCCTTGTATAACTTTTAGCAAGATTTTTGTAACATGGCTCATTAGGCTTATTGTTCTAAAGTCACTGCATTCAACTGCACCATTCTTTTTAGGCAATGCAATGAAAGTTGATGTTTTTAGTTCATTTGGTATGTATCCTGTGTGGTATATGTCGTTGCATATGTCTGTAATCACTTCAATGCCAAAATCTTCAAGTGCCTGTATCATCTCTATCTGTATGCTTTCAGGTCCTGCTGCTTTTCCCCTTTTCATTGTTTTTATAGCTTTTTCCACCTCAGATTTTAAGATTTTATAGCCTGATGTACATTTTATAACTGGTTTCTTGTCCCTTTGATCATGAAATAGTTCTGTTATATATTCCTGCCATCTATCTATGATATCCTTATTGTCTGTTAGCATTTTTCCTTTTTTGTCTGCAATGCATCCACCTTCTGTGGCTTTTTTTATTTTTATTAGTCATTCTCTTTATTTCTGTGTGCATTCCTCTTAGGTCTTGTTTGCTTTCCATAGCTTCTATTTCTCTACATTTTTGGCTGAGCCAGTCTTCTTTTGCCTTTTTGCACATTTTGCGTATCTCATTATCTATTTTATTGTATTGTGCAGTGTTCTTCGCTTGTCTCCTTTCTTCCATTTTTTCTAAGATGGTGTTAGTTATCCATTTTTGTTTTTTGTTCTTTTCTCTTTTGTGTAAGGTGTCGCAGGCTTTTTGTATGCTTTTCTTTATGCATTGCCATTTGGTTGTTACTTTTTCATCAGGATTTTCTCTTCTGTATTGTTCAATTCCTTCCTCTAGCAGCTTCTGGTATGTGTTCTTTACTTGTATTGTATAGGTATCTTTAATATCTTTTTGATTTAAAGCTGTTATGTCGAGTGGGTTTGTTGATGAATCAGATTTTTGCTTGTTTCTCTTTAGTTTGATTTTCATTTTAATCATTACAGGATTGTGATCAGAATTAATATCTGCTCCTGGGTAGGTTTTGGCTTTCTTTACGCTGTTACGGAACCTTTCTTTTATCATTATGTAATCTATTTGATTCCTCTTCCTATCTCCAGGGCTTTTCCATGTGTATAGTTTCCTTTTCTCTTGCTCAAAGTAGGTGTTACATATTATCAGCCTGTTTTCTTCACAGAATTGTATTAATCTTTCTCCTCTGTCATTTCTTTTTCCTAAACCATGATTTCCTATAATTGTCTTATATCTACCTTTTCCTACTTTAGCGTTCATGTCACCCATTACAATCAAGATGTCTGAAGATTTCACTTGCTTCATAACTTTATTTAGGTCTTCATAGTATGCCTCTATTTGTTCATCTGTGTAGTCTTGAGTAGGTGCATATGTCTGTATTATTGCTATGTCGAATGGTTTTGCTTTCAACTTGAGTAGTATAATCCTATCACTGTATGTCCAGTGGGTACTTATATATTTTTGTAGCTCTCTTTTTATCAGTATTCCTACCCCCCTTTGATGTTCTGTTGTGTTTCCTGAGTATATAAATGTATATTTTTCGTCTTCAATGTACCCACATTCCTTCCATCTAGTCTCTGATATGCCTAAAATATCTATATTTATTCGTTCTGCTTCTTGAATTAGATTTTCCAATTTCCCTTGTTGATATAGAGTCCTAACATTCCAAGTACTTATTTTAAGATCTTTCCTCCGACATAAGTTCGAATTTCTCCGACTCTCCATGGCTTCCTCTGGACTGGTACGTGATGAGGCTCCAATCTCTTTCACGGTGGTCAGCCATGTTCGTCTTTCGTGTTCTGAACATGCCTCTTGTGTACCACACACTTTGCTGTTTTCGCTTTCTGGGCCGTTGATCATTCTTGATTCCTCCGCCTCCATCCACCGTCACAGACTTTTCACATAAGGGTTGAACATACCCGTTTTTCCGTTGACATTTTTGTCAAACCATGTGCTTGCCTATCGAACCGCGAACACACAACACAAAGAAGAATAAATCATATTCCACTTAAATATCGGCAATCACAGTCCATCCCCACGTTAGAAGTAAAACATGCACCAAACGGGAGAATAGCAACACATAGTTTCACAACTAGACTGTCGCGTAAATCATTTAAATATATCAGCAAGAGCCGAATTATAAAAATCGACTACACGAAGCCGCCATGACACCGGAAGTCTCGTTAGTGCAACCGCTAAACAATGTCTTTGAGGCACACCAAATGGGGGTGTCTCAACAATCCACAAAACCATTACTTGTTTTTTGTAATTGAACACATAAACATGAGACCTAGAGAAGACAACAATGGAGCCAAGGGGTGGGTAAAATGTACAAGGACTACGAGAAAATAAAAAGAAGTGAGCGTAGACTTTCACAGCAGGAGTGTGAACAAATGAAAGAAGAATGTTATGTTGACAAAGAGTGAGAGATATAGTTTGATCATTTCCCTGGGGAGTTGGTCCCGTCAAGGAAATAGAACAAAATGAGACAGCCTTTGGTTCTGGGAAATATTTACAGGGTTAGTTTATGGAGGGATAGATGTAAAGTTTATGTGCGGGTTTGTTGGTAGGTGTGAGAGTTTGTGTTTGTGGGGGTTTGTTGTTTGGTGTGAGATTTGAGCGTGGGGTTTGTTGTTTGATTTTAGTTTTGTGTGTGTGTGGGTTTGGTGGAAGTTTTGTGTGGGGGTTTGTTGTTGTAAGTTTTGCATGTGTGTGGGTTGTTGTTTGATGTAATTTTTATATGTGGGGTTTTTTGTTTGGTGTAAGTTCTGTGTGTGGGGATTTTTAGTTGTACGTTGTGTGTATGTTTGTGTGTGTGTGTGGGGAGGGGGGGGGGTTATTGTTTGATGTAACTTTTATGTGTGGGAGTTTGTTATTTAGTGTAGGATGTGTTTGAAGGTTCGTGTTTCTTCGACATTTTGTGTGGGAGTTCAATGGAAGTTTTGTATGAGGATTTACGTTTGTTGTATTTTTCTGTCAAAATATAGCAAACACATTTAATCAGCACAATCGTAACCAAATACTTACTTGGTATAAATGGAATGACACGGACAAGGCCTCCCAAATTGAAATTATTTTGACTAGAAGACATCAAAGGAGGGACATAACAGACTCAAGATCTATACCAAATGCAATATTAGATACTGACCATAAGTCTGTTTTACTATGACAGAAAAATGGGTTAGGAAACTACAGATGACAAGACCTCAAGCACAAAGAATAGATCTAAAAGCAATAAAGAATGTAAACGTACAAAAAGAAATAGAAGAATCCGTAACCAACAAATACCTAACCCGAATACAACCAACAAACATAGAAGAAGCATGGAAACAGTTTAAAGAAGGTCTAATAGAGTCAACACAAGAGAAATGCGGTCTGAAAAATATAGGAAAGAGCAGAAAGAAACTTACAAGATGGTGGAATGAAGTAGTTAAATCAGCAGTGAAACACAAGAAAGAAAAGTATAAAACGTGGCAGAAGACAAAAACAACAGAAGACTACAATCACTATAGACAAGCCAGAAATGATAGCAAAAAGATCCTAGAACAAACAAAAGCAGACTCTTGGAAAGCATTTGGTGAAGAATTAGCAAAAACATGTAGAGAAGAACCAAGAGAATTTTTCAAAAGTGTAAAAGCAATGAGAGTAAGAAATAATGATTATAACCCAACCACTATAATAAACGACAAGAACGGTAGACCAATCAGCAGCAGGAAAAACATAATAATCAGATGGAGAGAATACTTTAAGGAACTATTAAATCAGGGAAATACAAATGGAAATACAGAGTTTAAACATAGGCAGTATGATGAACAGGAACCGAATATACTTAAAGCAGAAGTAGAATGGGCATTGAAACAGAATAAAAAGAACAACGCAGCTGGTATAGATGGAATAACAACAGAAATGCTACTAGCTTGTAAGTAAGGAAACAGCTATAGATTGGCTTACTATCATATTCAATATGGCTTGGGATGAAAGAAAAGTCCCAGACGATTGGCAAAAAGCTATCATTGTCCCATTTTGGAAGAATAAGGGAAGTAAAAGGGAGTGTGAAATGTACAGAGGAATATCCCTATTGAGTCAAGTTGGTAAAATGTTTGCTAAAATATTAGAGAGGAGAGTAAGATACATAATAGAACCTCAATTAAGTAATAATCAATTCGGATGCAGAAAAGGCAAAAGCTGTACTGATGCTATATTTACATTGAGACAACTATGTGAAAAAAACAATAGAATATGACAGAAACCTAAATATAGTGTTTATAGATCAGGAAAAAGTGTTTGATCGTGTGGACAGGAACAAACTTTGGCAAACTTTAGAAACATACGGGGTAGCAGGACAACTACTAGAAAATATAATAGCACTATATAAAAACAGTCAAAGTGCCGTCAGAACATCGGAAGGTCTGTCAGAATGGTTTCAGGTTACTACAGGTGTAAGACAAGGATGTGTCCTCTCACCACTCCTCTTCATCATATATATGGACAAAATAAATCAGGAAACAACCAACAACAAGGACAAATCAAATAATAACATAGAGGTAGAAAACTCCAACATCAATGAGCTACTCTTCGCAGATGACCAATGCCTAATATATGAGGATGAAAACCTGCTACAACAGCATTTAACATCTCTAGATAAAAGCTGCACAAACTACAGTATGAAATGAACACAGCAAAAACAGAGACTATAAGAATAAGCAAATTAAGACACCCATTAAACATCAAGATCAAAGATAAAGAAATAAAACAAGTAGAGGAATTCAAGTATTTAGGCACAATGTTCACAGAAGATGGAAAACTAGACAGAGAAATTGACATGAGAATACAAAAAGCGAATGCTGTCACATACCAGCTTTCACCATTGCTAAGACATCCAAACATTTCTATACCAGCTAAACAACAAATGATAAATAGCATCTTCATACCAACTTTGTGCTATGAAAGTCAAACATGGACCCTTTCTAAATCCCATTTAAGAAAGATCAATACATGTGAGATGCGATGCTTGAGAAAAGTAACAAACAACACAAGAAGAGATAGAATACCAAATGAAACCATAAGAAATATGGTGGGAACAAAACCCTGCCAAGAATATATAGAACAACAACAACTTAAATGGTTTGGCCACCTGGTCAGAATGAATCCTCACCAATCACCATCAAGGGCGTTCTTCTCGAGAATGCATGGAAAAATACCAAGAGGAAGACCCAGAAGAAGATGGATAGCTGCAGTGACAGAGACATGTAACAACAAAGGAAAATCACTAATTCAGACAATTCGAGCAGCTCAAGAAAGACAAATGATATAAACCACGACACCTTTTAGGTATCAGTGAAAGAGAAAAGAAGAAAGAGGAAGAAGTATTTTTCTGTGTAAGGGTTTGCTTTTGTTGTAAGTTTTATGTGAGGATTGATATTTGTTGTAAGTTTTATATGAGGATTGATATTTGTTGTAAGTTTTATGTGAGGATTGATATTTGTTGTAAGTTTTATATGAGGATTGATGTTTGTTGTAAGTTTTATATGAGGATTGATATTTGTTGTAAGTTATGTATGAGGGTTGATGTTTGATGTAAGTTTTGTATGAGGGTTGATGTTTGATGTAAGTTTTGTATGAGAGTTTATATTTGAAGTAAGTTTTGTATGAGGGTTAATTTGTTGTAAGTTTTTGTATGAGGGTTGATATTTGTTTTTAGTGTATGTATGAGGATTTTTGTTGTTGCAAATTTTGTTGAGGGTTGGCGTTTGCTTTAAGTTTTGTGTAAGGGTTTGTCGTTTGTTGTGAGTTTTATTTGATTGTTCTTGTTTGTTTGTTGAAAAGGTTTTGTAAAGGATTTTTTGTGGATTGAAAGTTCATTTTTTTGTGAGAGTATTTTGTTTATTGGAAGTTTTACAACATGTTAATTTATTGGAAGTTTTACATAATGTTTGTTTATTGGGAGTTTTACATCATGTTTGTTTATTGGAAGTTTTACATCATGTTTGTTTTTTGGAAGTTTTATATCATGACTGTTTGTTGGAAGTTTTACATCATGTTTGTTTATTGGAAGTTTTACATCATGTATGTTTATTATATGTTTTACCTTATGTTTGTTTATTGGAAGTTTTACATCATGTATGTTTAATATATGTTTTACCTTATGTTTGTTTATGGAAGTTTTACATCATGTATGTTTATTATATGTTTTACCTTATGTTTGTTTATTGGAAGTTTTACATCATGTTTGTTTTTTGGAAGTTTTACCTTATGCTTGTTTATTGGAAGTTTTACATCATGTTTGTTTATTGGAAGTGTTACATCATGTTTGTTTGTTTATTGGAAGTGTTACATCATGTTTGTTTATTGGAAGTTTTACATCATGTTTGTTTATTGGAAGTTTTACATCATGTTTGTTTGTTTATTGGAAGTTTTACATCATGTTTGTTTGTTTATTGGAAGTTTTACATCATGTTTGTTTGTTTATTAGAAGTTTTACATCATGTTTGTTTGTTTATTAGAAGTTTTACATAATGTTTGTTTGTTTATTAGAAGTTTTACATCATGTTTGTTTGTTTATTGGAGGTTTTACATCATGTTTCTTTGTTTAATTGGGAGTTTTACATCATGTAAGTTTATTGGAAGTTTTACATCATGTTTGTTTGTTTAATTGGAAGTTTTACATCATGTTTGTTTGTTTAATTGGGAGATTTACATCATGTTTGTTTATTGGAAGTTTTACATCCTGTTTCTTTGTTTAATTGGGAGTTTTACATCATGTAAGTTTATTGGAAGTTTTACATCATGTTTGTTTGTTTAATTGGGAGATTTACATCATGTTTGTTTATTGGAAGTTTTACATCCTGTTTCTTTGTTTAATTGGGAGTTTTACATCATGTAAGTTTATTGGAAGTTTTACATCATGTTTGTTTGTTTAATTGGGAGATTTACATCATGTTTGTTTATTGGAAGTTTTACACCATGTTTCTTTGTTTAATTGGGAGTTTTACATCATGTTTGTTTATTGGAAGTTTTGTGATAGTGTTTGTTGTTTTGTGGCAGTTTTGAGTGCGGACTTTCTGTTTTTTTGAAGTTTTATGTGAGGATTTGTTGAATTTTCGAAGTTTTATGTGAGGATTTGTTGAATTTTCGACGTTTTGTGTGAAAGTGCTTTGTTTGTGATTAGTTGTTTGGGATCATTTGTTATCTGTATCAAGTATTTGTGAAGATTTGTTTTACTTTGATGTTTTGTCTATGGGATTTGTTCTTTCCTAAAAAAAGTTGTGGAGTTTATTTGTGTGTGTGTTGGAAGTTTTCTGTGAGTTTGTTGATCCTTGCCAGTTGTAGAGGGAAAGTTTGTTATTTGTCAATAGTTTTGTGCGGTGTCTTTTTCTCCTTTGTCCAAAATTGTTAGAGATAGAGGGGAACAATACAAGTTTATTTGACGTGTTTTTTAGTTGCTGTATACAGGAAGTTCTTAACATATGGATGCGAATCATGGACAATAGGACAACAGACAAGAAAATCACTGAAGTTTGTAGAAATGTGGTTTTACAGAAGAATGTTGAGAGTACCATGGGCAGCTAAAAAGAGTAATGAAGATGTTTTGAGAGAGGTCAAAGCAAAAAGAGAGCTAATTTCCAATATTAGGAAGAAACAATCATCATTTTTTGGCCATGTAATGAGAAGAGAACAACTGGAGTATATTGTAACAACTGGAAACATTGAGGGACGAAGAGATAGAGGGAGGTAAAGAGAAAAAAATAACAGACAGCTTAAGAGAATGGCATGGCAGAAGGTCAACAACAGAAATGATAAATAGCTGCCGAGATCGAAGGTTGTGGAGAGACATGATCACCTACGCCAGTAGGCCCGGTACTTGATGATGATGATGATGATACAGGAAGTGCCAAGGTGGGGTTAACAATGATGCATTTATAAAGGAAACAGTATTTTTATTCTAATTAAGTCTGTAAGTCACGTGATGTGATTTTGTTGGGTAGATGAAATCAACATAGTCCAGGATGCTGCCTCAGAGATCCACGGAGACAAACGTCACCGCAAGTCTGTGCTGGCTGAACATCATTAAACGTGCATTTAGAAAAGTTAATCTAGTCTCAAGCGGTCTGGGGAATCTAGCCCCGACTTTTGTCGTTAGTCTCTTCTATTGTTGTCTCTGTTACTGGCAGACGTGATTTTGTCAGGTTTTGGCTTGGCTAAAGCGCAGACATTTTCTCAAACTTAATCGCTTCTCATTTTGACCTTTCAAATTCATGAAATTTAGGATGAGAAAGATCACGCGAGACGTGAGAAACGTGTGACCGGGTCTTGCTGCTATAAAGGAATTTAGATGACAAACGTTCCAATAACGGTTATGGCATGTTGTTGCTGGCGCTAATGGGCATTATGTCTCTTTGTGTACTTTCTGAAACGTGCCAATTCTATGTTTTTTACTGGGACTTGAGCCCTTCCGCTGCTATGATGTTTCTTTTGCTTTTTCATCCGTTATTTCCTATTTAAAATTTGTGTTCATTGTTTGGTCTTGAGTTGTCAGTGATCTTACATCCCTAACCCGACCACGTGATGAAGGGTGAAATAATCGAGTTTTGTTGGTGATTTGGAGCCAGCGGCGGGTATTCAGAGGGAGCAACGAGTAGCAACGACTGCTCTAATATTTGATTAGAATACATAACGCAGATTCCAGTTCAATACTCAAGTTAAATGTCAGTGTTCAACCAACCACCGTGTTCCCTATAGGTCGTTTCAAAATATTTTGAAGCTGTTTAAAATTCCATATCTCTGCAACCAATTGATTGATAATGCTGAAATTTTGCATATGGTCTTGTGATTTTTTGGTCCCAAGAAGTACATTCATTTCCTCACCAACAAACGTATAGTTTTAAATATTCTTTATTTGAAGTATACAAATTTAAGGCATTTTGGTCAAACCATATATTTGGAGGAATTACCGCTTCATATGAGTGAGCACCCACGGACTTGTCATCTTGAACGTAATGCGCGCCAATTTCCCTGTTTTAAGCACTAAAAAACACATAAAACGCGTCATAGTTATAATTTTATATCCGGTGCATCCCATTTCCTGTCGTTTTGTTGTGATTTATGTGCAACGGCGTATCCTAATTATTGGGTAATTTCGTTAAATTTGTGATCTGTTAGTCAATGGGTATAAAAATAAAGTTCCTTACATTGCAATCAGTGGCAATAAAGGTGTATAAATATTTTTGCATAGAAGCTAAGCGTGGAAAACTGTATCGAAGCATCTCAAAGCCAGAAAAGAGAACTATTCACGCATTGGGTATAAGCAAACGCTTTTTCTTTCAAACAAGTGCTTAAAGCTAACGGAGTGTCCAGTTCAATCAAGACTAGGACGCTAGGAAGAAAGAAAGTAGTAGATAGTTTTGACAAGGAAGTGATTAGAAGAGCAATTTGTAAAATGTTCGATTCCAAAGAAACTGTGACTTTAAGAAAACTGAAAATTCGACTGAGAGCAGAAAATGACATTGTTGTGTCGAAAACAACATTATGGAGAACTGTTAGAAGCATCGGTTTTACGTTTAGAAAGTACGATAGTGGTAGAAATGTCATCTGCGAGAAGCCGCACTTAGTTTCTATGAGGAGTAAATATTTACGTGAAGTACGGGAAATGCGTAACCAAGGTTATGATATTGTATTTCTAGATGAATCTTGGATAAATTCTCACCACACAAGTGCCAAGGAATGGCAGTTATCAGATGGAAGTATTAAAAGATGTGTACCCACTGGAAAAGGACAGCGTATTATAATGGCACATGCAGGCAGCCGAAAAGAAGGGTTGGTGAAAAATGCAGAACTTATATTCACCTCTAATTATACTGACAACAGGGACTATCACACCGAGATGAATGGCCATATATTTAGAGAGTGGATTGAAAATACTCTTCTTCCAATTCTAGACAGACCATCCTGTCTGGTAATGGACAACGCGTCGTACCACAACGCTGTGGCAGAAGAAGACAAAATTCCTACATCTACCAGTACAAAAGATGTTATAAAGATTTGGCTAAGAAAGGAAGGAATTCCATTTAACGAGGGATTTTGAAACCTGAATTACTGTCACTTGTTAAGAAATCGCAAAAGACCAAAGTATTCCAAATAGACAAAATCATTCAACAGCATGGTCATACGTGCTTGAGACTGCCCCCTTATCATCCACAATTAAACCCCATTGAACTCGTTTGGGCAAAAATTAAAGGGCAGGTGGCAGCTGAGAATACAAGTTTTAAACTATGCGATATAAAAGGACTGACATATGCTGCTCTATCACAGATTGACAAAGATTTTTGGTGCAAATGTGAAGATCATGTCTTAAAAGAAGAAAATGACTATTGGAAAAAAGATGGACTATCGTTCGTTCAGCCCAGATTAGTAATCAATATGTTAGACTCCTCTGATTCAGAATAAATGAAATAATAATGGATGTTTTTATATGTCCGCATGATCAATCTTTAGCTAAAGTTGATAACGTTTTGAAAATGTAAAGATTCTTGATATGTGTACTGCAGGCATGCAAAGAAACTAAATCACTTTCATATGTCTTGTTTACGTAAAATAATGAAAGTCACATGGAAAGACATAAAACGAACAATGTAGCTCTTTACAGTGAAGAGGATCCCGTGCTTACATCGGACTCTTTAGTCACATGCGTACCCATAAACAATAACTTTGCTTGATATGTCATGCTCGTTATCGCTCGCAACGGATAATTAATTTTTTAAAATGTATTCTTTGTTGTATATTGTTTAAATAGTTTTCATTAATGGAACTGTTTATACGCTGATTTGTTTTAGACCGTCTGTAAAGGCTATAACATTGACATTCTCATAGTATTTTAAAGAAAGTAAACAATAGAAAGTAAACAGTTGATAAACGCCTCCAACTTTCAAGTGGTGTAGAGACGCCTATGTCGAGAAGCTGATTTCCATTAATGTACGGTAAATTATTTTCTCCAGGAGCAAAAAGATCCGTAAATTCACTGAGATCAAAGGAAAGTGCTGCTTCATGATGAAGCATACTTCCTACATCATTAAATTTTGTGAAATCGGTGGGACCTTGGAAAAACAAGACCAGATGCAAAAAATCAAGTTTGTAAGTGCAGGGAAAGAGGAGATATTTCATGTTAATCGTGAACATTTAGATTTGAAACGACCAATAGTATTGCTGTGCCATAGCTCATATATCTCAAGTTAAATGTCGGTGTTCAACCAGCCACCGTGTTCCCTAGTATTGCTGTGCCATAGCTCAAATATCTCAAGTTAAATGTCAGTGCTCAACCAGCCACCGTGTTCCCTAGTATTGCTGTGCCATAGCTCAAATATCTCAAGTTAAATGTCAGTGCTCAACCAGCCACCGTGTTACCTAGTATTGCTGTGCCATAGCTCAAATATCTCAAGTTAAATGTCAGTGCTCAACCAGCCACCGTGTTGCCTAGTATTGCTGTGCCATAGCTCAAATATCTCAAGTTAAATGTCAGTGCTCAACCAGCCACCGTGTTCCTAGTATTGCTGTGCCATAGCTCAAATATCTCAAGTTAAATGTCAGTGCTCAACCAGCCACCGTATTCCCTAGTATTGCTGTGCCATAGCTCAAATATCTCAAGTTAAATGTCAGTGCTCAACCAGCCACCGTGTTCCCTAGTATTGCTGTGCCATAGCTCAAATATCTCAAGCCTTTACTAGACGATTGGGCTTCAATGTCTATCAAGGTCAAACTTACAAAAAAACATCGACATCTTTAGACCTTGAAATGTGATTTAGAACTAGGTAGGTCATGTCAGCAATCAGCTCCACGTTGCTATGACAACAAAAGAACGACTAATATGATGACGTGTTTTCTCTTTTTTGAAACATACAGAAGTAGGTCCAGTAGAAGGCGAGGAAGTTGGATCCGGTGTCTACTGTAAGAATCAAGGCGCTGACTTTTTATAAACAACACAAAATTCATCTCAGTTTGAATAATAAAAAACAGAAGTAAAGTCATATCAATGAATTAATCATTACCACGATGCAACATAAAAAAATAAAATAAAAAACGGGACAAATCTGAAACATGGGTAAATCGGTAAATACTTGGGTACAATAATAACATCAGACAAAGATGCGCCACAGAAATAAAAAGTAGAATAGCTGTGGCCAAAATAGGATTTCAGAAAATGAAAAATGTCTTCTGCAATAGGTATTAGTCAGTAGAAGTGAGAAAGAGAGCTTATCGGTGCTATATAGAAGACATTTTGATGTATGGAAGTGAATAAGGAACAGTAGACAAATATATGGAAAGACGATTAGAGGCCAGAGAGATGGGATTTCTCAGAAGAATGTTAATTGATGCCTGGACAGCTGAAAAGACCAACGAAGACATTCTCAAAGAGGCCAACACAAAAAGCGAGCTCCTATATATATCACAAAAAGCGAGCTCCTATATCTAACACATACAGGGAGCTCATGTGTATAACACATACAGGGAGCTAATATATATAACACAAAAAGCGAGCTCCTATATATAACACAAAAAGCGAGCTCCTATATATAACACAAAAGCGAGCTCCTATATATAACACAAAAAGCGAGCTCATATATATAACACATACAGGGAGCTCATATATATAACACATACAGAGAGCTCCTATATATAACACATACAGGGAGCTCATATATATATATAACACATACAGAGAGCTCCTATATATAACACAAAAAGCGAGCTCCTATATATAACACATACAGGGAGCTGCTCTATATAACACAAAAAGCGAGCTCCTATATATAACACATACAGGGAGCTCCTATATATAACACATACAGTGAGCTTATATATATAACACATACAGTGAGATCATATATACATAACACATACAGTGAGCTCCTATATATAACACATACAGGGAGCTCCTATATATAACACATACAGTGAGCTCATATATATAACACATACAGTGAACTCATATATATATATAACACATACAGTGAGCTCCTATATATAACACATACAGTGAGCTCCTATATATAACACATACAGGGAGCTCATATATATATAACACATACAGTGACCTCATATATATAACATAAAAACATCAGAGAAAAACAATAATTTTTCAGCTACATCATGAGAAGAGAAAAGTACCTGGTTACAGCTGGTAAAATGCAGGGGAAGAGAGATTGAGGACGAAAAAGAGAAAAGATACTGGATAGTTTTGTATTATGACACGAGAAACAGTCAACAACATAACAACATAATCTTTAACCAGTTTGGATTATTTTGTTTTGGATGTTTCGTTTCTAGTTAGATATGTAGTTTTAGTTGTATTTACTTACATATGTGTGTGTGCGTGTTGTTTGTTTGTTCCTGCTGAAGGCCTATTGAGCCGAAACGTCGTTCAAATCTGTATCGTCTGCTAATCACGTAAAGCTTTTACCAAACCATTTTTTCTATTTTTTAAAAAAAATTCTCCCTCCAACAACAGAAGAGATTGCCTGGGAGCCGCGATAGCTCAGTTGTTAGTGAACTGGACTACAAAGGACAAGAGGCAGGGTTCGATTCCAACCGACGACTTCCAGGTTCACCCAGCCTTTAATGGGCACCGGATTTTTTTCTGAGAAAGTAAAGCGGCACAGGCATAATACCGACCACATTACCCCAAAAATCATGTGCCGACGGTCTGTAAAATTTATGGTCACTAACACCATATTCCCTATACGCCACTTGGCGTGACGGGGGTTCTTTACTTTTTTTTTTTTACATGATCACCTGCGCCAACTGGTATGGCACATGATGATGGAGATGAATGCCAGTAACAGAAAAATCAACGATTAACATAGTTTACTTTGAATATACAATAGAAGGTTGTGTATTTTGTATACCTGGAAAGATACAGATGAGTAAATTAACCAAAATTTCCTTGATAAGCAGCTGTGTTTCATACATTGCCACCCGCTGAAGATGGAAACATCGAACCTATACCTGGATAACATTTATCAATATTCACGGAATTCTGTGATTTATGATGCGCTGATGATGGTGATGAGTCTTGTAGAGAAGTGACGTTCAGTTTGATGATGTTGTGGCATGAGTTGTGGCTTTGAGTAGCTCTCGCCGGCTAGGGTTGCGTACAACATACATGAGTGGACATTTCACTCTGTATATGAGAAAAAAAAAACAATATATTTACGGTGTCATATGCACTCGTTTCGAAGTGTCGTAACCTCACAGCCAACTATAACTTTAACTTAGGCCTGCGGGCTAAAATGCAATTCTAGTAAAATCTCCAGTCAATGTGACGTTTTCAACTTTGCGAGCAGGGGTGTTTTTGGGCGGAGTGACGTTAAGTCGACTATTGTTTCTATAGCTGAAAACGTCACTACAGTTGGAGAGTTTTTTCCGGTTTTTTGGTGTGTCCACTGGCCTTAGTATATCTATTGTTGACTGTGGTGAGAGCTATCAAAAGATGGTATTTTTGTGCGTGCAGTCTTTTTGTCATATATTTATGTATACATTCACAACATCCTCTGTCCTAGTTCTTAGGCTTTAAGTACAGCGCTGGTCTTATTTATGTTTCTTCTTATACGATTATGACACCAATCAGAACTTTATATTTCGAATCTCTTATGAGGTTTTTAGTTCCGTCACTTACCCACCCAAGGGTAGTTGAGTGAGGGTCATGTTGTTCTCCACAAGTTTTAGTTCCGTCACTTACCCACCCAAGGGTAGTTGAGTGAGGGTCATGTTGTTCTCCACAAGTTTTAGTTCCGTCACTTACCCACCCAAGGGTAGTTGAGTGAGGGTCATGTTGTTCTCCACAAGTTTTAGTTCCGTCACTTACCCACCCAAGGGTAGTTGAGTGAGGGTCATGTTGTTCTCCACAAGTTTTAGTTCCGTCACTTACCCACCCAAGGGTAGTTGAGTGAGGGCCACGTTGTTCTCCACAAGTTTTAGTTCCGTCACTTACCCACCCAGAAGTAGTTGAGTGAGGGCCACGTTGTTCTCCACAAGTTTTAGTTCCGTCACTTACCCACCCAAGGGTAGTTGAGTGAGGGCCACGTTGTTCTCCACAAGTTTTAGTTCCGTCACTTACCCACCCAAGGGTAGTTGAGTGAGGGCCACGTTGTTCTCCACAAGTTTTAGTTCCGTCACTTACCCACCCAAGGGTAGTTGAGTGAGGGCCACGTTGTTCTCCACAAGTTTTAGTTCTGTCACATACCCACCCAGAAGTAGTTGAGTGAGTGCCACGTTGTTCTCCACAAGTTTTAGTTCTGTTACTTACCCACCCAGAAGTAGTTGAGTGAGTGCCACGTTGTTCTCCACAAGTTTTAGTTCTGTCACTTACCCACCCAGAAGTAGTTGAGTGAGTGCCACGTTGTTCTCCACAAGTTTTAGTTCCGTCACTTACCCACCCAAGGGTAGTTGAGTGAGGGCCAC
Organism: Megaustenia siamemsis; assembly: GCA_032433765.1. Lineage (NCBI taxonomy): Eukaryota > Metazoa > Mollusca > Gastropoda > Stylommatophora > Ariophantidae > Megaustenia > Megaustenia siamemsis. The sequence continues at coordinate 32,540,790 of JAVIAB010000046.1, read as the reverse complement.
GTTGTTCTCCACAAGTTTTAGTTCTGTCACTTACCCACCCAGAAGTAGTTGAGTGAGTGCCACGTTGTTCTCCACAAGTTTTAGTTCTGTCACTTACCCACCCAGAAGTAGTTGAGTGAGTGCCACGTTGTTCTCCACAAGTTTTAGTTCTGTTACTTACCCACCCAGAAGTAGTTGAGTGAGTGCCACGTTGTTCTCCACAAGTTTTAGTTCCGTCACCTACCCACCCAAGGGTAGTTGAGTGAGGGCCACGTTGTTCTCCACAAGTTTTAGTTCCGTCACTTACCCACCCAAGGGTAGTTGAGTGAGGGCCACGTTGTTCTCCACAAGTTTTAGTTCTGTCACTTACCCACCCAGAAGTAGTTGAGTGAGTGCCACGTTGTTCTCCACAAGTTTTAGTTCTGTTACTTACCCACCCAGAAGTAGTTGAGTGAGTGCCACGTTGTTCTCCACAAGTTTTAGTTCTGTTACTTACCCACCCAGAAGTAGTTGAGTGAGTGCCACGTTGTTCTCCACAAGTTTTAGTTCTGTTACTTACCCACCCAGAAGTAGTTGAGTGAGTGCCACGTTGTTCTCCACAAGTTTTAGTTCCGTCACTTACCCACCCAGAAGTAGTTGAGTGAGTGCCACGTTATTCTCCACAAGTTTTAGTTCTGTTACTTACCCACCCAGAAGTAGTTGAGTGAGTGCCACGTTGTTCTCCACAAGTTTTAGTTCTGTTACTTACCCACCCAGAAGTAGTTGAGTGAGTGCCACGTTGTTCTCCACAAGTTTTAGTTCCGTCACTTACCCACCCAGAAGTAGTTGAGTGAGTGCCACGTTGTTCTCCACAAGTTTTAGTTCCGTCACTTACCCACCCAGAAGTAGTTGAGTGAATGCCACGTTGTTCTCCACAAGTTTTAGTTCTGTCACTTACCCACCCAGAAGTAGTTGAGTGAATGCCACGTTGTTCTCCTCAAGTTTTAGTTCCGTCACTTACCCACCCAGAAGTAGTTGAGTGAATGCCACGTTGTTCTCCACAAGTTTTAGTTCTGTCACTTACCCACCCAGAAGTAGTTGAGTGAGTGTCACGTTGTTCTCCACAAGTTTTAGTCCTGTCACTTACCCACCCAGAAGTAGTTGAGTGAGTGCCACGTTGTTCTCCACAAGTTTTAGTTCTGTCACTTACCCACCCAGAAGTAGTTGAGTGAGTGCCACGTTGTTCTCCACAAGTTTTAGTTCTGTCACTTACCCACCCAGAAGTAGTTGAGTGAGTGCCACGTTGTTCTCCACAAGTTGTCTTACTACTGGAAGTTGTCACGAAGAGCGTGTTTTGCTGCTCTCTCTGCCTGGGTGCTGTCACGTACCCTAATGGTATTTAACTTCAGTTTGGAGCAGGACTATCCCGCTCTATTGTGGTGAAGGAGGATACTTTGGTGATATCCATTTTCATTTATTTCATTTCTCCTCGATGTTAGCTTCACTGCAGCTTCGCTTTTTGATTCATTTATGTGCATTTCTGTACCTTGACCCTACCGATATCCATTTCCCACGTTGTCTTTGGTATTTACACTTCGCATGGAATCGACCTTTGATGATTGATTTATATTGGGTAAAGTCCTAGATTAGCGACATAAATTATAGTGATCTCTTCTCAGTTGACGTCATAACAAAGCTGCAGTAGTTTTCAAATACTAAAAATGATCTCTACGTTCATGAATGTTCAACACTAACGCAATTTATTTTATTTTCGGGTTGATGTTAGGGTTTAGGTTAGGGTTAGGTTAGTAGTTGGGTTAGGGTTCGGGCTAGGGTTAATGGTTGGTTTAGGGTTAGGGCTAGGGTTAGTAGTTGGGTTAGGTTTAGGGCTAGGGTTAGTGCTTGGGTTAGGGCTAGGGTTAGTGTTTGGGTTAGGTTTAGGGCTAGGGTTAGTGGTTGGGTTAAGTTTAGGGCTAGGGTTAGTGGTTGGGTTAGAGTTAGGGTTAGTGGTTGGGTTAGACCTAGGGTTAATGGGTGGGTTAGGGCTAGGGTTATTGGCTGGGTTAGGGTAAGGGTTAGGGTTAGTGGTTGGGTTAGGGTTAGGGTTAGTGTTTGCGTTAGGCTTAGGGCTAGGGTTAGTGGTAGGGTTAGGGCTAGGGTTAGTGGCTGGGTTATGGCTAGGGTTAGTGTTTGTGTTAGGGCTAGGGATAGTGGTTGGGTTAGGGTTAGGGCTAGTGTTAGTGGTTGGGTTAGGGTTAGGGCTAGTGTTAGTGGTTGGGTTAGTGTTAGGATTAGGGTTAGTGTTTAGGTTAAAGTTAGGGCTAGGGTTAGTGGTTGGGTTAGGATTAGTGTTTAGGTTAGACTTAGGGCTAGGGTTAGTGTTTGGGTTAGGGTTAGTGTTAGTGTTTGGGTTAGGGTTAGTGTTAGTGTTAGTGTTTGGGTTAGGGTTAGTGGTTGGGTTAGTGGTTGGGTTAGTGGTTGGGTTAGGGTTAGTGTTAGTGTTTAAGTTAGAGTTAGGGCTAGGGTTAGTGTTTGGGTTAGGGTTAGTGTTTGGGTTAGTGTTTAAGTTAGAGTTAGGGCTAGGGTTAGTGTTTGGGTTATGGTTAGTGTTTGGGTTAGTGTTTAAGTTAGAGTTAGGGCTAGGGTTAGTGGTTGGGTAAGGGTTAGTGTTAGTGTTTAGGTTAGAGTTAGGGCTAGGGTTAGTGTTTGGGTTAGGGTTAGTGTTTGGGTTAGTGTTTAGGTTATAGTTAGAGCTAGGGTTAGTGGTTAGGTTAGAGTTAGGGCTAGGGTTAGTGGTTAGGTTAGAGTTAGGGCTAGGGTTAGTGGTTAGGTTAGAGTTAGGGCTAGGGTTAGTGGTTGGGTTAGGAATAGTGTTAGTGTTTGGGTTAGTGTTAGTGGTTGAGTTTAGGTTTGGGTTAAGGCTAGGCTTAGTGTGTAGTTTAGAGTTAGGGCTAGGGTTAGTGGTTGGGTTAGGGTTTATGGTTGAGTTAGGGCTAGGTTTAGTGTTTACCTAGTACTTTACCCTCGCTTTGCTTCTCTTTTCCCTACAATTAGTGATCATAGTTGAGCATATGATTTTCTGGTGCTAGTTTCCCTCCTCATTTGTCTAATCTAGTGGCACCAGCGCTGTCCTCCTTTAGGCCGCATTTGATGATGGCCATGGAGGACGCCAATTTATTAATATAATAATAATAACGGTAATAATATTAAAAGTTACATTCGTAGTAATATTACGACAATTAAAATAAATTAATAGATAAAAACTTAACCCTGAAAAAATAATGTCTTTCTTCTTCTTCTTCTTCTACCTTTCAACTCCCTGTAGAAGCAAAGACTTTCCAAACTGTTCTGCTTCTTGGCATTGTTTTAAGATCAATCCATGTCTTCCCCATCATCTTCATCTCTACTTCCATCTGTCGTCTCCAAGAATATTTTGGTCTTCCACTTTGCGATAAAAAAATAATGTCTTTACTTATTAGAAAAAAAGAAGGGAGTGAGTTTTGGACAAAGTTCTATCTCCATGTTATTGCCACAGGCATAGCAAGCAAAGAGATAGTCGTAGACTAAGGGAACAGGGTCATGTCAAAAGAATGGCCAACAATCGTATACACAAACAAATATTGTATGGCGAACTTAAGCACAGAAAGAGACCAAAGGACAGACTTGTGCTGAGATATAAGGATATTTGCAGGTCTTCCTTGAGGGAATTCTCTATCAGTGAAAGAAACTGGGAAAATCTGCCTGCAGATCGTAGCACATGGAGAGCAGAAATAAAAAATTACACAGCAACTTTCGAGGCAGGGATGATATTATATTTAGAAGACAAAAGGCGTCGGAGAAAGGAGATGAGGTCTGGCACCACAAATACATCGTGTTCATTCTGCACACGGATCTTTCTGTCAATTATTGGCAGATTCAGCCACGAGAGACGCTGTTCAGCAAAGCAACATACAACATAAGGCACACATATTTTACCAAACTACTGACTTATCATGATTGCTTGCTCCCAATCGTCTGTCAGGACGCTTAAGGCCATATATATATATGTGTATATATAAAGTCAAGTACCCCCGTCACGCCAAGTGGCGTATAGGGAAATATGGTGTTAGTGACCCTATATTTTACAGACCTTCACCACATGATTTTTGGGATAATGTGGTCGGTATTACGCCCGTGCTACTTTACTTTCCCAGAAAAAAATCCGGTACCCATTTAAGGCTGGGTGAACCCGGAAACCGTCGGTTGGGATCGAACCCTACCCCTTGTCCGTTGTAGTCCAGTTCACTAACCACTGAGCTATTGCGGCTCCAATATATATATATATATATATTGTTCTGTCGCCGGATTTATTTTCACTTTACAGCGAATATATTATAAGATCAATAGTAGACAAAAAAAGGAATTGAAGTCAACGGTCACAACATAAATAATTTGCGATATGCGGATGACACAGTCTTAATAGCAGAGACAGAGAATGAACTACAAGAAATGATAGACATAATAGTAAAAGAAAGCAACAAGAAAGGTCTCAGTCTGAATAGTAAGAAAACAGAAGTAATGGTTATATCGAAGAAACAATCATCACCATCAAGCAGCATAAAAATAAACGAGACAAATCTAAAACAAGTGCAACGTTTCAAATACTTAGGCACAATAATAACATCAGATGAGAGATGCACCACAGAAATATAAAGCAGAATAGCTCAGGCCAAATGGCATTTCAGAAAATGAAAAATATCTTATGCATCAAATCTATGTCAATAAAATTGAGAAAGAGAGTTCATCGGTGCTATATAGAACCAATTCTGACCTATAGAAGCTAATCATGTACAGTAGACAAACAAATGAAAAGACGATTAGAGGCCACAGAGATGGGATTTCTCAGAAGAATGTTGAAAGTTCCCTGGATAGCTAAAAAGACCAATGAGGAAGTTCTCAAAGAGGCCAACACAAAAAGGGAGCTCTTAAAAAACATCAGAAAGAAGCAATCAACATTTTTCGGGCACATCATGAGAAGAGGAAAGTTGGAATACTTGGTTACAACTGGCAAAATAAAAGAACAGAGAGATCGCGGACGACAAAGAGAGAAAATAGTGGATAGCTTGGTGTCATGGCATGGAAAACAGTTAACAACATAACTGATACGATGCACCGCAGATAGAAGATTGTGGAGGGACATGATCACATACGACAACTGGTATGGCACATCATGATGATGATGATGATATATATATATATATATATATATATATATATAATTAACGTTAAAGTTTTATGAGTAAAATTTAGTGACAGGAAAGTATGGGCGTCAGGAAAATAAGTCGAGAGCGCCATGGCACCCGCTGATCTATTCCAGGTATCACAATGTGATGGTGCATCCACTGGGTCACTTCGCTCTGAAAATGTTAGCACATCCATTGCACCACGTGCTCAACACAGAGAAAGGTACCAGGCTAAAAAGAGGCAATTCATGGGTGGGCCGAGCAGAAGATGTCATCAAACAGGTCTGTGGGCTTACCAATCTCAGCGTTGGTGAGGAGTGGATACCGGTGCCTACGTCATTCAAGGGGACTTTCTCATGTATTGTCACACTCGACAGGAAAAGTAGGGAACAGAACCCGGTCGTGGTTAATGCTGAGGTCAACGGTCTCATCTGCGATAGCACCGATGAGAAAGATGCAGTCATCTATACAGACGGATCTGTAAGACGACACGAAAGAAGTGCATGGGCATTTACAGCACGCTCGGCAGGCAGAATAGCCAAGGAAGACAGTGGTGCATACCCCATGACCACGAGTAGCATGACAATGGAGGTGATGGCAGTGACCAAGGCATTCAAATGGTTAGAGTCACAAGACTACATCCACGCATGTATACTGAGTGATTCGATGAGCATGATAAAAAAAGTGGAGGCGGGCTTTGTACGCATGCAATGGGTAGAGTCGTTGCAGAAATCCAAAATACGTAAGGTCACCTTTGTCTATGTCCCTGGACATGCGCGAGTGCGGGGAAATGAGAGAGCGGACAGGTTGGCTAGCTGCGCTGTCGTTGAGGACGGGCAACCGATGGATCGGGCGGACATCATCAATGCACTCCGAGATGTGGGAAGAGCACGGGACTTCGACAAACACAGATCAAAGTCACTTCATCGGATGATGGAAATGGGAGTTAAGATGGGCACAGCCAGAAATGAGAAACTTGGTGGCCGTGTAAGAAGACTTATCAACCAACATAGAACTGGAGTCGTCAGTCGCTGGACACTGAGGGAATTGCTGAGGAGGGGATCTGAGCACCTATGGACATGTTCGGAGTGCAATGATGATGACCCGCAAATAACTCAATAACTCAATAACTCAATGTTAGCACACTGGGGTTGTCCAAGGTCATCTAGCCCGCGCCTCCTGGGGGATTTCAGTGCTGCTACAGCTGCCAGTGCACCTATCGGAAATACAATATGCGTGTATGTCTTCTGTTATACATATATATATATATATATATATATATATATATATATATATATATATATGTATATACATATTAGAGAGAGAGAGAGAGAGAGAGAGAGAGAGTGTGTGTGTTTTCTTTAGGGTGTGTTATAATTAGTGTTTACTTGTCTGATCAGCTAATCCAGAAATAAGAGATATGACAAAGCATCAAAAAATATCAAATATAATCAAGAGATGGAGGTGGTCATATGTTGGCCATGTGATGAGTAGAGACAACAAAAGGATGGTCATATGTTGGCCATGCGATGAGTAGAGACAACAAGAGGGTGGTCAGATGTTGGCCTTGGGATGAGTAGAGACAACAAAAGGATGGTCATATGTTGGTCATGCGATGAGTAGAGACAACAAGAGGATGGTCATATGTTGGCCATGCGATGAGTAGAGACAACAAGAGGATGGTCATATGTTGGCCATGTGATGAGTAGAGACAACAAGAGGATGGTCATATGTTGGCCATGCGATGAGTAGAGACAACAAGAGGATGGTCATATGTTGGCCATGTGATGAGTAGAGACAACAAGAGGATGGTCATATGTTGGCCATGTGATGAGTAGAGACAACAAGAGGATGGTCATATGTTGGCCATGTGATGAGTAGAGACAACAAGAGGATGGTCATATGTTGGCCATGTGATGAGTAGAGACAACAAGAGGATGGTCATATGTTGGCCATGCGATGAGTAGAGACAACAAGAGGATGGTCATATGTTGGCCATGTGATGAGTAGAGACAACAAGAGGATGGTCATATGTTGGCCATGTGATGAGTAGAGACAACAAGAGGATGGTCATATGTTGGCTATGTGATGAGTAGAGACAACAAGAGGATGGTCATATGTTGGATATGTGATGAGTAGAGACAACAAGAGGATGGTCATATGTTGGCCATGCGATGAGTAGAGACAACAAGAGGATGGTCATATGTTGGCTATGTGATGAGTAGAGACAACAAGAGGATGGTCATATGTTGGCCATGCGATGAGTAGAGACAACAAGAGGATGGTCATATGTTGGCTATGTGATGAGTAGAGACAACAAGAGGATGGTCATATGTTGGCTATGTGATGAGTAGAGACAACAAGAGGATGGTCATATGTTGGCCATGCGATGAGTAGAGACAACAAAAGGGTGGTCATATGTTGGCCATGCGATGAGTAGAGACAACAAAAGGGTGGTCATATGTTGGCCATGTGATGAGTAGAGACAACAAAAGGGTGGTCATATGTTGGCCATGTGATGAGTAGAGACAACAAGAGGATGGTCATATGTTGGCCATGTGATGGGTAGAGACAACAAGAGGATGGTCATATGTTGGCCATGTGATGAGTAGAGACAACAAGAGGATGGTCATATGTTGGCCATGCGATGAGTAGAGACAACAAGAGGATGGTCATATGTTGGCCATGTGATGAGTAGAGACAACAAGAGGATGGTCATATGTTGGCCATGTGATGAGTAGAGACAACAAGAGGATGGTCATATGTTGGCCATGCGATGAGTAGAGACAACAAGAGGATGGTCATATGTTGGCCATGTGATGAGTAGAGACAACAAGAGGATGGTCATATGTTGGCCATGTGATGAGTAGAGACAACAAGAGGATGGTCATATGTTGGCCATGTGATGAGTAGAGACAACAAGAGGATGGTCATATGTTGGCCATGTGATGAGTAGAGACAACAAGAGGATGGTCATATGTTGGCCATGCGATGAGTAGAGACAACAAGAGGATGGTCATATGTTGGCCATGTGATGAGTAGAGACAACAAGAGGATGGTCATATGTTGGTCATGTGATGAGTAGAGACAACAAGAGGATGGTCATATGTTGGCCATGTGATGAGTAGAGACAACAAGAGGATGGTCATATGTTGGCCATGTGATGAGTAGAGACAACAAGAGGATGGTCATATGTTGGCCATGTGATGAGTAGAGACAACAAGAGGATGGTCATATGTTGGCCATGTGATGAGTAGAGACAACAAGAGGATGGTCATATGTTGGCCATGCGATGAGTAGAGACAACAAGAGGATGGTCATATGTTGGCCATGTGATGAGTAGAGACAACAAGAGGATGGTCATATGTTGGCCATGTGATGAGTAGAGACAACAAGAGGATGGTCATATGTTGGCCATGCGATGAGTAGAGACAACAAGAGGATGGTCATATGTTGGCCATGTGATGAGTAGAGACAACAAGAGGATGGTCATATGTTGGCCATGTGATGAGTAGAGACAACAAGAGGATGGTCATATGTTGGCCATGTGATGAGTAGAGACAACAAGAGGATGGTCATATGTTGGCCATGTGATGAGTAGAGACAACAAGAGGATGGTCATATGTTGGCCATGCGATGAGTAGAGACAACAAGAGGATGGTCATATGTTGGCCATGTGATGAGTAGAGACAACAAGAGGATGGTCATATGTTGGTCATGTGATGAGTAGAGACAACAAGAGGATGGTCATATGTTGGCCATGTGATGAGTAGAGACAACAAGAGGATGGTCATATGTTGGCCATGTGATGAGTAGAGACAACAAGAGGATGGTCATATGTTGGCCATGTGATGAGTAGAGACAACAAGAGGATGGTCATATGTTGGCCATGTGATGAGTAGAGACAACAAGAGGATGGTCATATGTTGGCCATGTGATGAGTAGAGACAACAAGAGGATGGTCATATGTTGGCCATGTGATGAGTAGAGACAACAAAAGGGTGGTCATATGTTGGCCATGTGATGAGTAGAGACAACATGAGGATGGTCATATGTTGGCCATGTGATGAGTAGAGACAACAAGAGGATGGTCTTATGTTGGCCATGTGATGAGTAGAGACAACAAGAGGATGGTCATATGTTGGCCATGTGATGAGTAGAGACAACAAGAGGATGGTCATATGTTGGCCATGTGATGAGTAGAGACAACAAGAGGATGGTCATATGTTGGCCATGTGATGAGTAGAGACAACAAGAGGACGGTCATATGTTGGACATGTGATGAGTAGAGACAACAAGAGGATGGTCATATGTTGGCCATGTGATGAGTAGAGACAACAAGAGGACGGTCATATGTTGGCCATGTGATGAGTAGAGACAACAAGAGGATGGTCATATGTTGGACATGTGATGAGTAGAGACAACAAGAGGACGGTCATATGTTGGCCATGTGATGAGTAGAGACAACAAGAGGATGGTCATATGTTGGCCATGTGATGAGTAGAGACAACAAGAGGATGGTCATATGTTGGCCATGTGATGAGTAGAGACAACAAGAGAATCTCAAAGTAGACCCTCAAACGGCAACCGGAAGGTAAAAGAAAAAGAACCCGACCTAGAGAAACAGTAAAAAGAAGCGAGAGGCAACAACAGCAGTTATCTGTTATTTTCTCTCTTTGCTTTCCTCTATCTCTTCGTCTGCTCAGTGTTCAGAATATACTACATCAGTAGAAACAATCATCATATTTTGGCCATGTAATGAGAAGGGAACAACTGGAATATATTGTAACAACTGAAAAAATTGAGGAACGAAGAGATAGAGGGAAGCAAAGAGAAAAAATAACAGACAGCTTAAAAGAATGGCTTGGCAGAAGATCAACAACAGAAATGATAAATAACTGTCGAGATCGAAAGTTGTGGAGAGACATGATCACCTACGCCAGCAGGCCCGATACTTGTTGATGATGATGATCTCTTCGTCCCTCACTTTTCCCAGTTGTTACTATATATTCCAGTTGTTCTCTTCTCATTACATGGCCAACAATGATGCTAGTTTCTACTGTTGAGCGATAAAGGTGCCTACCTGTGAGTAAACTGCCACAGTAGAAAAGAAGGATAATGCTTGCAGATCTTCGTCAATTTATTCACAGTCGTATTCATTTTAACGGATTGTTTTGCACTGTATTTTTCATCTTATGATTGCATTGCCGTCTTTAGGACTTATTTGTTTTCGACTGCTACTCTAAACCTTTAATATTAATGTAGCTCAACACGGAGATAGCACTAGGTCCTGTCTCTATATTTGTGTCTTACATTTTTAACAAGGAGTTACGATGTTGATGCTGAAGACGATCATGATGGTGATAAAGACGACGATTGTGATGATGATGATGATGAACAGATGATACTGATGAAAATGAATAAAGAGAATGATGATAATTATAATGCAGATGCCAATGATAACGACGATGATGATTATGATGATAAAGATGTACTGGTGACGAGATGATGATGAACATTTTGTCAAAGGTTGTTAAGAGCTCAATGCCACAGGGTCAACGAGAGCCATATCATTTCCTCCTTCTTTCGTTCACAACGGTCTTGTCTTTCCAATTAATGTGCTTGTCTTCAACAGCTGCTGTAAGAGGCTGTCAGGTTTAGTGTTTAATATGGCTCTGTATGGCTAGTGGACATTGACTTGTTGTATGTGTGATGTAGCTCTGTATGGCTAGTGGACATTGACTTGTTGTATGTGTGAAGTAGCTCTGTATGGCTAGTGGACATTGACTTGTTGTATGTGTGATGTAGCTCTCTATGGCTAGTGGACATTGACTTGTTGTATGTGTGATGTAGCTCTGTATGGCTAGTGGACATTGACTTGTTGTATGTGTGATGTAGCTCTGTATGGCTAGTAGACATTGACTTGTTGTATGTGTGATGTAGCTCTGTATGGCTAGTGGACATTGACTTGTTGTATGTGTGATGTAGCTCTGTATGGCTAGTGGACATTGACTTGTTGTATGTGTGATGTAGCTCTGTTTGGCTAGTGGACATTGACTTGTTGTATGTGTGATGTAGCTCTGTTTGGCTAGTGGACATTGACTTGTTGTATGTGTGATGTAGCTCTGTTTGGCTAGTGGACATTGACTTGTTGTATGTGTGATGTAGCTCTGTATGGCTAGTGGACATTGACTTGTTGTATGTGTGATGTAGCTCTGTATGGCTAGTGGACATTGACTTGTTGTATGTGTGATGTAGCTCTGTATGGCTAGTGGACATTGACTTGTTGTATGTGTGATGTAGCTCTGTTTGGCTAGTGGACATTGACTTGTTGTATGTGTGATGTAGCTCTGTTTGGCTAGTGGACATTGACTTGTTGTATGTGTGATGTAGCTCTGTATGGCTAGTGGACATTGACTTGTTCTATGTGTGATGTAGCTCTGTATGGCTAGTGGACATTGACTTGTTGTATGTGTGATGTAGCTCTGTTTGGCTAGTGGACATTGACTTGTTGTATGTGTGATGTAGCTCTGTTTGGCTAGTGGACATTGACTTCTTGTATGTGTGATGTAGCTCTGTATGGCTAGTGGACATTGACTTGTTGTATGTGTGATGTAGCTCTGTATGGCTAGTGGACATTGACTTGTTGTATGTGTGATGTAGCTCTGTTTGGCTAGTGGACATTGACTTGTTGTATGTGTGATGTAGCTCTGTATGGCTAGTGGACATTGACTTGTTGTATGTGTGATGTAGCTCTGTATGGCTAGTGGACATTGACTTGTTGTATGTGTGATGTAGCTCTGTATGGCTAGTGGACATTGACTTGTTGTATGTGTGATGTAGCTCTGTTTGGCTAGTGGACATTGACTTTGTTGTATGTGTGATGTAGCTCTGTTTGGTTAGTGGACATTGACTTGTTGTATGTGTGATGTAGCTCTGTTTGGTTAGTGGACATTGGCTTGTTGTATGTGTGATGTAGCTCTGTATGGCTAGTGGACATTGACTTGTTGTATGTGTGATGTAGCTCTGTATGGCTAGTAGACATTCACTTGTTGTATGTGTGATGTAGCTCTGTATGGCTAGTGGACATTGACTTGTTGTATGTGTGATGTAGCTCTGTATGGCTAGTGGACATTGACTTGTTGTATGTGTGATGTAGCTCTGTATGGCTAGCGGACATTGACTTGTTGTAAGTGTGATGTAGCTCTGTTTGGTTAGCGGACATTGACTTGTTGTATGTGTGATGTAGCTCTGTTTGGCTAGTGGACATTGACTTGTTGTATGTGTGATGTAGCTCTGTATGGCTAGTGGACATTGACTTGTTGTATGTGTGATGTAGCTCTGTATGGCTAGTGGACATTGACTTGTTGTATGTGTGATGTAGCTCTGTATGGCTAGTGGACATTGACTTGTTGTATGTGTGATGTAGCTCTTTTTGGTTAGTGGACATTGACTTGTTGTATGTGTGATGTAGCTCTGTTTGGTTAGTGGACATTGACTTGTTGTATGTGTGATGTAGCTCTGTTTGGTTAGTGGACATTGACTTGTTGTATGTGTGATGTAGCTCTGTTTGGTTAGTGGACATTGACTTGTTGTATGTGTGATGTAGCTCTGTTTGGTTACTGGACATTGACTTGTTGTATGTGTGATGTAGCTCTGTTTGGTTAGTGGACATTGACTTGTTGTATGTGTGATGTAGCTCTGTTTGGTTAGTGGACATTGACTTGTTGTATGTGTGATGTAGCTCTGTTTGGTTAGTGGACATTGACTTGTTGTATGTGTGATGTAGTTCTGTTTGGTTAGTGGACATTGACTTGTTGTATGTGTGATGTAGCTCTCTTTGGTTAGTGGACATTGACTTGTTGTATGTGTGATGTAGCTCTGTTTGGTTAGTGGACATTGACTTGTTGTATGTGTGATGTAGCTCTGTTTGGTTAGTGGACATTGTCTTGTTGTATGTGTGATGTAGCTCTGTTTGACTAATGGACATTGTCTTGTTGTATGTGTGGTGTAGCTCTGTTTGGTTAGTGGACATTGTCTTGTTGTATGTGTGATGTAGCTCTGTTTGGTTAGTGGACATTGTCTTGTTGTATGTGTGATGTAGCTCTGTTTGGTTAGTGGATATTGTCTTGTTGTATGTGTGATGTAGCTCTGTATGACTAGTGGACATTGTCTTGTTGTATGTGTGATGTAGCTCTGTATGACTAGTGGACATTGTCTTGTTGTATGTGTGATGTAGCTCTGTTTGACTAATGGACATTGTCTTGTTGTATGTGTGTTGTAGCTCTGTTTGGTTAGTGGACATTGTCTTGTTGTATGTGTGATGTAGCTCTGTTTGGTTAGTGGACATTGTCTTGTTGTATGTGTGATGTAGCTCTGTTTGGTTAGTGGACATTGTCTTGTTGTATGTGTGATGTAGCTCTGTATGACTAGTGGACATTGTCTTGTTGTATGTGTGATGTAGCTCTGTATGACTAGTGGACATTGACTTGTTGTATGTGTGATGTAGCTCTGTATGACTAGTGGACATTGTCTTGTTGTATGTGTGATGTAGCTCTGTTTGGTTAGTGGACATTGTCTTGTTGTATGTGTGATGTAGCTCTGTATGACTAGTGGACATTGACTTGTTGTATGTGTGATGTAGCTCTGTTTGGTTAGTGGACATTGACTTGTTGTATGTGTGATGTAGCTCTGTTTGGTTAGTGGACATTGACTTGTTGTATGTGGACATTGACTTGTTGTATGTGTGATGTAGCTCTGTTTAGTTAGTGGACATTGACTTGTTGTATGTGTGATGTAGCTCTGTTTGGTTAGTGGACATTGACTTGTTGTATGTCTGATGTAGCTCTGTTTGACTAGTGGACGTTGCTTAAAATCTTGAATTGGCTGCAGTCTTGTTGTATGTGTGATGTAGCTCTGTTTGACTGGTGGACATTGCTTAAAATCTTGTATTGGCTGCAGTCTTGTTGTATGTGTGATGTAGCTCTGTTTGGCTAGTGGACATTGACTTGTTGTATGTGTGATGTAGCTCTGTTTGACTAGTGGACATTGACTTGGTGTATGTGTGATGTAGCTCTGTTTGACTAGTGGACATTGACTTGTTGTATGTGTGATGTAGCTCTGTTTGACTAGTGGACATTGACTTGTTGTATGTGTGATGTAGCTCTGTTTGACTAGTGGACATTGACTTGTTGTATGTCTGATGTAGCTCTGTTTGACTAGTGGACGTTGCTTAAAATCTTGTATTGGCTGCAGTCTTGTTGTATGTGTGATGTAGCTCTGTTTGACTAGTGGACATTGCTTAAAATCTTGTATTGGCTGCAGTCTTGTTGTATGTGTGATGTAGCTCTGTTTGGCTAGTGGACATTGCTTAAAATCTTGTATTAGCTGCAGTCTTGTTGTATGTCTGATGTAGCTCTGTTTGGCTAGTGGACATTGCTTAAAATCTTGTATTAGCTGCAGTCTTGTTGTATGTCTGATGTAGCTCTGTTTGGCTAGTGGACATTGCTTAAAATCTTGTATTAGCTGCAGTCTTGTTGTATGTCTGATGTAGCTCTGTTTGGCTAGTGGACATTGCTTAAAATATTGTATTGGCTGCAGTCTTGTTGTATGTCTGATGTAGCTCTTTTTGGCTAGTGGATATTGCTTAAAATCGTGTATTGGCTGCAGTCTTGTTGTATGTCTGATGTAGCTCTTTTTGACTAGTGGACATTGCTTAAAATCTTGTATTGGCTGCAGTCTTGTTGTATGTCTGATGTAGCTCTTTTTGCTAGTGGACATTGCTTAAAATCTTGTATTGGCTGCAGTCTTGTTGTATGTGTGATGTAGCTCTGTTTGGCTAGTGGACATTGCTTAAAATCTTGTATTGGCTGCAGTCTTGTTGTATGTGTGATGTAGCTCTGTATGACTAGTGGACATTGCTTAAAATCTTGTATTAGCTGCAGTCTTGTTGTATGTCTGATGTAGCTCTGTTTGGCTAGTGGACATTGCTTAAAATCTTGTATTAGCTGCAGTCTTGTTGTATGTGTGAGGTAGCTCTGTTTGGCTAGTGGACAATTCTTAAAGCCTTGTATTGGCTGCAGTATTGTTGTATGTGTGAGGTAGCTCTGTTTGGTTAGTGGACAATTCTTAAAGCCTTGTATTGGCTGCAGTCTTGTTGTATGTGTGATGTAGCTCTGTTTGGTTAGTGGACAATTATTAAAGCCTTGTATTGGTTGCAGCCTTGTTGTATGTGTGAGGTAGCTCTGTTTGGTTAGTGGACAATTCTTAAAGCCTTGTATTGGCTGCAGCCTTGTTGTATGTGTGAGGTAGCTCTGTTTGGTTAGTGGACAATTCTTAAAGCCTTGTATTGGCTGCAGTCTTGTTGTATGTGTGATGTAGCTCTGTTTGGCTTGTGGACAATTCTTAATGCCGTGTATTGGCAGCAGTCTTGTTGTATGTGTAATGTAGCTCTATTTGGCTAGTAGACATTTTTCAAAACATTGTGTTTGCTGCCGTCTTGTAGCATGTGTACACATTTTTTGGTGCTTGTCCATATGTATTACAGCATCCACTGTAACTTAACATCATTTAGCTACATACATTTTGCAATATTTCCTTGGCTACAAACTTTATGCGCTATTTCTTTGGCTATATACTGTTTGCAATGTTTCTTTGGCTACATACTTTTTGCAATGTTTCTTTGGCTACATACTTTTTGCAATGTTTCTTTGGCTACATACTTTTTGCAATGTTTCTTTGGCTACATACTGTTTGCAATGTTTCTTTGGCTACATTCTGTTTGCAATGTTTCTTTGGCTACATACTTTTTGCAATGTTTCTCACAGTTCTGGAAATTTCTTTTATGCTCGAGTACTTTAAGTACTGATTTTGCATCTGCTAGACACATATCTCCATATGGTTCAAGATTGCAATGTTAGATTTCCTCTGCTGCTGTTATGGTAGCTTTAATTTCGGTGCGACTGTTAATACAATATTTCCCTTTTTGAAAACTGACAGACAGCCTTGTGTTGTCAGGCTATTCTATTTGTTATTGCATCATCTGGTAATCCATCCGTGTGTACGGAATCATATACTTCTCCTCTAACATGAGGTTGCACCTCCTTCAATGTTCTTTTGTGTTGTCAACATTTACACCTTTTGTAAAAAAAAAAAAGAAAAAGAAAAGAGTAAAGAGCCCCGTCATGCCAAATGTCGTTTAGGGAATTTGTCGTTAGCGACCATAATTTTTATAGACCTTCTGCCCATGATTTTTGGGGCAATGTGGTTAGTATTACGCCTGTTCCGCTTTACCATCCCAGAAAAAAAATCCGGTACCCATTTAAGACTGAGTGAACCCGAAAGCCGTTGATCAGGATCGAACCCGACTCTCTTGTCCTTTATTGACACCTTCTACTGCTGTCTAAATTTTGAGTTCCACCTGTGAATCAATTCAGAGGAAGAGGTATGTTTACAGCACTCGGAAAAAAATAACAAATAATGACCATCATCATCATCATGTACCCTGCCGGTTGGCGTAGGCGATCATGTCCCTCCACAATCTTCTATCTACAGTGCATCGTATCAGTTCTGTTGTTGAATGTTTTCCATGCCATGACACCAAGCTATCCAGTATTTTCTCTCTTTGTCGTCCGCGATCTCTCTTTCCTTTTATTTTGCCAGTTGTAACCAAGTATTCCAACTTTCCTCTTCTCATGATGTGTCCGAAAAATGTTGATTGCTTCTTTCTCATGTTTTTTTAAGAGCTCCCTTTTTGTGTTGGCCTCTTTGAGAACTTCCTCATTAGTCTTTTTATCTGTCCATGGAACTTTCAACATTCTTCTGAGAAATCCATCTCTGTGGCCTCTAATCGTCTTTTCATTTGTTTGTCTACTGTCCATGATTCGCTTCCATAGGTCAGAATTGGTTCTATATAGCACCGATGAACTCTCTTTCTCATTTTTATTGACATAGATTTGTTGCATAAGATATTTTTCATTTTCTGAAATGCTATTTTGGCCTGAGCTATTCTGCTTTTTATTTCTGTGGTGCATCTCCCATCTGATGTAATTATTGTGCCCAAGTATTTGAAACGTTGCACTTGTTTCAGGTTTGTCTCGTTTATTTTTATGCTGCTTGATGGTGATGATTGTTTCTTCGATATAACCATTACTTCTGTTTTCTTACTATTCAGACAGAGACCTTTCTTGTTGCTTTCTTCTACTATTATGGCTATCATTTCTTGTAGTTTAGTCTGTCTCTGCTATTAAGACTGTGTCATCCGCATATCGCAAATTATTTATGTTGTGACCGTTGACTTCAATTCCTTTTTTTGTCTACTATTGATCTCATAATATATTCGCTGTAAAGTGAAAACAAATCCGGCGACAGAACACAGCCTTGTCTGACTCCTTGTTTTATATATTGGAATTGTTCTGTTTGGTTGTTAATTCGTATAGCTGCTGTTTGTTGCCAGTACATGTTTTTTATGATTCGCAGATCCTTGCCATCAATGTTTAATTTCTCCAGCATATTTATTATTTCCACATGCTTTACTTTGTCAAATGCTTTCGTGTAGTCTATAAAGCACATATATAGATCTTTCTTTACCTCTATAGATCTTTCTATCAATGTCCTTAAGATGTATATAGCATTATTGGTGCCCTTTCCTTCCACAAATCCACATTGTTCCTCACTTATTTCTGGTTTTATTTTGTTCCTTGCACATCTCATAATTATTCTTAGTAATATTTTAGTCATATGGCTCATGAGACTAATAGTGCGATGGTCTTCACAATCAGTGGCGCCTGACTTCTTCGGTATGGCTACAAAGATAGATTTGAGTAGATCTTCGGGTATATGTCCAGTGTTATATATGTCATTGAGTAGTTTTGTTATGACTTGTACTTCCAGCACTCCTAATGCATTTATCTCTTCGATTGTTATATTGTCAGGACCTGGAGCTTTGCCTCTTTTCATGTGTTGAATTGCGTCCTCCACTTCACTCTGCATTATTGGTGGTCCTGTGTCTTCATTGTATTCAAATAATGAACAGCAGAAAAAAAACAAAGAACAATATATGGTCCTAAGCAGGATCGAACCCGTACTCCTTGGTACAGCGCCTTGTCACAAAAAACCAAACCCTAAGGAACACTACCAACTCGATTAGCTAAAAACTTAGCCATCATTGGCGAAGTCTCTCATGCAGGTGTTCTCATGACTATAGCATAAGGTTACGATCACAGCTCGGGAATAAATTGTGTAGCTGTATTTTTCCTATTAAGACAAGTATATCCCGGATATGGTAGGGCTGAAAACTTGCGTTGCAGACAAACATTTAGGAGGAAACAGCACGAGTAGTAGTGTCCAGAGGTTTAAACTGGTGGCAAATAATAATACATGAATATTATTATAGAGGGAAAGTTGTATTTTTTATTTTTTTTTTCTGTTGCTAATTATTTGTCATTTTTTTCCAGACTCCTGTGAACATACCGCTTCCTCTGAAATGATTCGCTGATTATCGTCTCGGAAGTGATAACATTCTTGTGTCCACCTCGCTACTTTACTACATCAGTAACCTTCATGATAACATTCTTGTGACCACCTCGCTACTTTACTGCATCAGTAACCCTCATGATAACATTCTTGTGACCACCTCACTACTTTACTACATCAGTAACCCTCATGATAACATCTTTGTATCCACCTCGCTACTTTACTACATCAGTAACTTTTATGATAACATTCTTGTGACCACCTCACTACTTTACTACATCAGTAACCCTCATGATAACATCTTTGTATCCACCTCGCTACTTTACTACATCAGTAACTTTTATGATAACATTCTTGTGACCACCTCACTACTTTACTACATCAGTAACCCTCATGATAACATCTTTGTATCCACCTCGCTACTTTACTACATCAGTAACTTTTATGATAACATTCTTGTGACCACCTCGCTACTTTACTACATCAGTAACTTTTATGATAACATTCTTGTGACCACCTAACTACTTTACTACATCAGTAACTTTCAACATTCTTCTGAGAGATCCCATCTCTGTGGCCTGTACTTGTCTTTTCATGTGTTTGTCTACTGTCCATGAATCGTTTCCATAGGTCAGAATTGGTTCTATATAACATCCACAAATTCTCTTTCTCATATCTATCGACATAGACTAGTTACTTGTAATGTTTTTCATTTTCTGAAATGAGTGGCCTGTGTTATTATTGTTCAAAATTAAGCAAATAAATATACCTTTCTGACGTATGTTTAATTCAATTCGATACAAGTAATATGCGCGTTATCTTTGTTTCGTTACAATATCTTTCCCCAAGTTTTATTTTTTAAATTTATTTATCTGGTAACTTTAAAATACAACAACGAGCGTTCACAAAATGCAGTAAGAACACCAGAGCCTTGTACCTTTCAAGTTAAATATGGATTGATGAAATGTTAGACAACTCTAGAAAACATAACAGCAGAAGAAGCCAGCAAACTCCACGCTGAAAACCAAATGAAGAAGGAAAGAAGGTGAAAAAGAAAGTTAAAAAAAAACCCAAACAATTTGTAGATTTATGTAATTGATTGTAGCTTTCTGGACATGCGAACAATATATGTGTATATATGGCCCTTTTCGTCTTGTCAGACGGTCTAGTGGAGTCTATTGTGTATTTTTGTAAGTTTTGTTTTTGGCGAACAGCTTCTCTCGTGGCTAATTCTACCAATGCACGCGGTCACAGAATGAACAATTCAGGCCCACAGGGTTTTTCATCTTTTGTCATGAGTCTTTTCTCTTCTAAGTTTTACCTTAGCACAGTCTCAAATAAGCTTCCTCATTTCACTTTGCATACTCTGCCTGAGCACGGAATATGGAGATTACGCTTTACCCAGTCGCACTAATCCGCCTCTCGACTTCGTATCAAGGATTTCTGAAGGAGGGACAAAGTCCATACGTTCGGAACGGAAAGACGAAATGCGAACAATAACAGAGCACAAATAAAAGTACATTTGCATATGTCAGACTTTGAACCACATTTCACAGATATCCTTATAAATAATTTATGTGCAGAAATGAGATAAACATGTGATTTATAATCGTTGGACTAAACTTTGATACATAAGCCATATCAAGTGACCTCGCGTGGAAGCTAAATCGGATTTTGGAAAACCCTTGCGACTTGTCCTAAGTGTTACAAGCTGCTTGAACTAACGAGGGAACATCAATCACCATTAGTGTGTAGACTCTTCACATCTGCTAAAACGGAGCCAACACCAAAAGGATGTCACAAATTTAGTGAAGAAATCTCCGAGAACTCAATAACGCCATATCAAAGCTTGCTGTTCCGTCATAATTATATCTCAAACAACATTTTATTATCTCGCGTTAGGATGAATCACAACCACTTCTTCCGCATCCCTTGGATGTCCGTTGATGTCTCAGTTCTTGCAATTTGACGTCTTTTCTCTTCTTTCAGTTCAGCTCGACCACTCAGCAAACTACAGATGGCAGTCGTCATCTGCAGAAGTGAGTCTAAGGGATGAAGGGGAATCCACGGTAAAACCCCCGACTAGGGTGATATTGTTAAAGCTGTGCGAGAATGGAAGTTGTGGGTAAAATGACATCAGCCGTCTATAGCTGCTCCAGGTTAAAACGTCAGTAGTATATATCCAGTGAAAGGATGCGTAAAACTTCTTCCAGCCGCACATAATTCCTTATATGAGAGTCTACCCGTACATGGAAGCACATTTTTTGGTGCGGTTTTTCCTTATATGAGAGTCTTCATTTTTTCTTATATGAGAGTCTACCCGCCCATTTTGGTTCCGGTGACCTCTCGTTGATCTCTCAACCTCTCGTGGCGGCGTCGAAACGCACCTAATTCCTTATATAAATAGTCTAAACGCAGATCAAGGCACAATTTTGGGTGCCGTTTTTCCTTATATGAGAGTCTTCATTTTTCCTTATATGAGAGTCTACCCGCCCATTTTTGTTCCGGTGACCTCTCGTGGCGGCGGTGGTGGTGACCTCCCGGTGACCTCTCGTTGACCTCTCGGGTGAGCGCTCGTGGTGACCTCCCGCGGCGGTGGTGAAGGGGTGGTGGTGGTATCATAAATCTATTATATTCTTTGTACTTTCAATGGTTCCGTAACTTTCATAAATCTATTCTTTCTTTATACTCTCATTCAATAAAAAACAGTGACAAGTTTATTTATTGTTTTTTAAAAACTTCCTTTAGAATTAAAGGTAACAGCTTAGGCCGTTACACACGCTACACGCCAAACACTGTGTTTAACGTTAAGCGAGAGATCAAAGAGCTCGGTACACGCGCAGCCGCGAAGACGTGCAGCGAAGACGCGCCGCAAGCGGCCGCAAGATCAAAGAGTTCACGGTAGACGCGAGGCGACCTCGCGCAGCGAGGGGGCCGCGTTTAACGTTAAGCGCGATCAAAGAATCCGCCTCCCGTATGAACATCAAAGAATCTGCCTCCCGTGGTGAAATATCCGTCGCCGGTAAGTGTTCATCAGGAGAGTCATTCAACAGGGGAATTTTACGATACCGATGTTTTAATGTGAGACGCTTGGGGGTAATTAATATCTTTGCGCTGGTTCGTGTTCAAAGACCGTGTTTCGCTGTGAAAAGTTTTGATTGAATGTTTGAGTGCCAGACTGGCCAGGGCTACGGACTTTTTATCATCTGAAGATTAGAATACCACTTATCAGGGGAATTTTAGTGGTGGTTGTTTTAATGTGAGATGTTTAGGGGAAATTAACACTGACAAGTTTATTTATTTATTGTTTTATTCGTATATATCTCACAATAGATAACACAGGGGTAGACAATAATGTATTGTTTAACTATTGTACATTATAGACAAGTATAATACATAAGAAACAAAGTAGTTTATTTACAAGTGTTATACATGATAGTGTTAAATCGATAAAGGGGAGGTGGTCACGTTGTCAGAATGGACCTGTCGCTTGATGGGGTGAGGTAGTAAGTTGGAAGTTGTAGTAGTAGGTTAGAAGTTGGCGTGTATTAGAGGAAGTTGGTTGTGGAGGTAGTTGGTAGTAGAAGTTGTAGTAGTGAAAGTTGTAGTTGTAGACGTAGTCGGTGTAGAAGTTGTAGTAGTGAAAGTTGTAGTAGAACAGGGGACGACGTTCAAATTAACAGACGACGACTTTTATTCGACTGACTCAACAAGCAAAGACCAAAACGTTACTCCCAAACCAACGAAAGCTTAGACTTTGGAGTTCTATATCTTTAGCACTTCAACGAATAACAGACAACAGTAATGGTGAACCTTACAGATAAGAAAACTTAGTTCCAAACCCCAAAATTTCGTCTCATAACTAAAAAGTTGAACTCAAAACATTAAAAATCTAGGTCCAGAGTCAAAATAGTTAGACACGGTAGGGCAAAAGGGCATATTCTTTCCAACCAATACTCCATATTCTTCTACACATCTGCATCTCGAAGCCTTCGAATTTATATTCAATGTTTGGCTACTGACAATGTGGCAGTCATTTCGTTGTAATGGTCATCTCGTTGTAACAGACACGTATGTCATGTCGTTGTAACAGACACGTATGTCATGTCATTTTATCAGAGACGTATGGTATGTCGTTGTAATAGCCATGTCGTTGTATCAGTCATGTCGATGTAGTAGACACGTATGTCATGTCAATGTAACAGTCATGTCAATGTAACAGTCATGTCAATGTAACAGTCATTTCGTTGTAATAGTCATCTCGTTGTAACAGTCACGTATGTCATGTCGTTTTATCAGAGACGTATGGTATGTCGTGATGGATCATGTAGGTTGTCGACTGGGCCATGATGGATCATGTAGGTTGTCGACTGGGCCATGATGGATCATGTAGGTTGTCGACTGGGCCATGATGGATCATGTAGATTGTCGACTGTGCCATGATGGATGATGTAGATTGTCGACTGTGCCATGATGGATGAATGTAGGTTGTCGACTGTGCCATGATGCTTGTATGTAGGTTGTCAACTGTGCCATGATGGATGAATGTAGGTTGTCTAGTGTCGCATGATGGTTATATGTATGTTGTCTAATGTGCCATGATGGATGAATGTAGGTTTTCTAATGTGCCATGATGGATGAATGTAGGTTTTCTAGTGTGTCGGGATGGCTGAATGTAGGTTCTGTCTAGTGTGTCGTGATGAGTGTATGTAGATTGTCTAGTGTGCCATGATGGTTGTATGTAATTGTCGAGTATGCTCCAACAAATCACCGCGCCATTTAAACTTCTTTGAACACAATGGACACAGATGTTCACCAGAAGAAACTTCATTATGAGAAACCATCTGGAGAAAATCCAATAACCCTTTCGTCAACCATATTTAACATACCTAGTTTAACTTCATCAAACATCAAGCTCAACAATACTTAGCATGCCTACTTTAAAAACATCGATACAATTGAATAACCTTTTATCGATAAGCCTTAACGTACTTTAAGAGAAAATATTCCAACTTACAGTGTAAAATAGAATCTCAATCCGTTAGAATGAATAGTAACTTTCCTTGAAGCAACCAAACTTATAACACGAAAGCCCTGAAGGGTCTTGTTTAAATATAGCCTGGTAACAAATGAATACATTATCCAATCAGTGAGTGATTATGCCAACATCGACTGATATCTGGATTAACCAATTAGAGAAGAGCATTAACATTGGAGGCGGAGCAAAGAAATGACTGACATCTGTATTATAACCATTCAGAAAAGAGCATTAACATGGGAGGCGGAGCAAAGAAATGGCTGACATCTGTATTATAACCAGTCAGAAAAGAGCATTACTATGAACGGCAGAGTGATTAACCAATTATAGAAGAGCGTAACTTTGAAAACGGTTCCAGTTCCATCTTAAGGTAAATGAATTGGTCGGGTTCTCATCGAGGATCGTGGGCGTTTCTGGTCCATAGAATGTGTTTGGATAAACTTATGTAGGAGTTTATGTTCCTGGGGGTTGATATTATTCACACATATGATAAGGCGTATAAGAAACATTCCAAGTTTTATAACGCGATGGCTAACCTAGTATACACATGATCGGAGAGAAATGAGCTGTTATTTACTGGAATAATTCAGCGAGTCGGTGGTCATGATATCTACGCCACGTTTGTAACCATCGTTATCGAAATACTTTCAGATCGAATTCGCAATTTCGGTCGTCTTGTTGTTCTATATACCCTCGCCTATCGATTAGTTAAGAATCATGTCAAAGACATGTTCGACTCTGATTCCGACATTTGTGTTTTAGAAACGGACTTTGGTACTTGGACCGGTGGTATCATCGGAAGAGAATTTGGAGAGTGGTTACTAAAAGAAGGTGGTTTGGAAAATTTTCTAGACCTCTCTAACGAAGAAGCTACAACACTGTGGACTCTACTTCACAACAGCCTTTGGTCTTTAAGAGCTTTACCTAGAAATGTGAGTTCATATATTTTCCCTAATAAAAGTTTGGTAACCCCACAGCATTTGTTACTGCCTTACAATATTGTTTACCAGGTCACGACACCCTCTCACACTGATGATGAGGGTTGTCCTGTAGTAGGCCTGTGATTGTAATAAGAATGGTTTGCTCCAGCTTTGAAATCTGAAATTTTCACAAAAAGAGATGGTGTTACTCAGTTCCCCTATAATGGGGATGTTGAGTTACTAAAAATAGATTTTGATCTCTGATGCAATACCTGATTAGTTACTAAAAATAGAATGTGACCTATGCTCCAATAACAGAATACTCATTGCCCTGGTGACCAATTGAGACTGATGGAAAAGTGAATTCCCAGTCATAGAAAAGTATGTTGTTACGATAGGTGTGTCAATAACAAGGAATAAAAATCATTAAAGACATCCTAATTAAGTTGTGAAATTTTGGTGGTTGAGAGATAAATCTGAAGATAAGCACATCAAACTATAAGAACAAGGAAACAATCGTATATTACACACTCTTAGAGCCAGTGTTAAGTTAACACGTATTTAGTTAAAATAGAAGGTTATAAATTGAGTAGAGGTAAACTTATACCTTATGGCTCATCTACTTTTTCGAAGAAACTAATTAAAATTAAAATAAGTCAAATAAAAACAAACAAATATGATCTTTTTATAATGTTTATTTTCACAATAAAACTAGACAACACATGTTACACATTAAAATGTTTATAATTGAACAATGATGCTTTAAATAGTGCAAATATGGATAAAAATCATCTAAAAAAGTACACATATAACAACATATGTGTATAGTGCTTAAATTACAAGTTTACGTGGTCTCCCACGTGGTTTTTTAAATACACAAGGATCGCAAAATTTAACACAATTTTGTTTATTGTTCTTAATAACATAAGATCCATCAGTTATATTAGTGATCGAACGGGGGTCAATTCGTTTGTGAGCTGTGTCTGTGAGAACAGTCGAAAGATCACTCTGTTGATACTGGAAGTCGTCATAAAAGGAAGGAGCAGCGATCGACCACTCACCCTCATTGGCTGTTTGTTCTCTGTCATAGTCTGAGCGAAATGTAGAAGCTCCATCAGTGGTTGCTTGTATACTGTCACACTCATTGGCCGTTTGTTCTCGGGCATAGTCTGAGCGAAATGTAGAAGCTCCATCAGTGGTTGCTTGTATACTGTCACACTCAGCTGAGAGAATCGTAGACGCATCACCTGTGGCTACTCGTAGTCTGTCACACTCTGAGAGAATCGTAGACTTCAGACCCACTAAAGTCTCAAATTCAGGCTGTGTTAGTGTTATACCGTAACGTGTTGGGAATTTCAACCCCGTTTTGCCAACGTATTTTCTAAGATGAATTAAAGTCTTTGCTCGATATCTCGAAACTGAGACAGCCTTCAAACCATTCTCTGTAGAGGCTTTACATACTCGCCATTACGAGCGGCATAGAAAAAAGCACCATCACAGTCAACATTAACAGCGGAATCACACATATCCATTCTAACGGACTCCATTCTAAAAAGCACACGACTTGGTAGCAGGGATCTGACTTTCTGTATGTAGCAGCACTGAGAAGGGCTGCCCTTTATACCCTGTAACAAGGGGGCGTGGTCAGTCTATTTATAGTAACCAATGGAATACGTTCTATTTATAGTAACTGATGCAATACGTCATTGGACGTGATGAGACATGTTCAGAGAGCGGCCATCGTTGATGAGTCATGGGAAGTTTGTTCCACGAAGCCGATGTATCCATGGAGTCATCAAAACAAATGATGATCCAGAGGGCGGGTCCTACACTGACAAGTTGGAGACAAACTCGAGTATAGCATGTTATGCTCATTAGAGGGAAGTGTTCTTGAGAACACAGGATTGGGCTTGGCAAGTAAAATATCAACTAAACTTTAGTTTCTATTACTTCTGAAATACTTTTTAGAATCTTGGCTCTGTGATCAATAGCTAGGATGGGGGAAATAATTTTGCCACATTCTTGTATACGGTTTATGAAGCGCTCCTTGTCTATAGAAAACTGCTGCCAAGAATAATTGGGTTCGTCATTTTCATCATCGTGGATTGTTAAAACAATCGTTTCTTCACAAAAATGAACCTAGAAGAAACGAGACAATTTAGGTTTAAAAGCCAGCAAAAACTTCTAAATGAAAAACACTTTATAATAAAATATCTCTTCACAACGCTGTAGCTGATGTCATTTCTCTTTGTTTCCCTCTGTCTTTTCACCCCTCACGTTTTCAAGTTGGTACAAGTTATTACAGCGGTTCTCATTACAAGTCACAACATCCAAGTATTGGATATCTCTTTCGCTTCTCACCTAGTAACCTATTGTCCATGAGTCTCTTGGGTAATTTAAACCTGCTTCTACGTAAAATTTACTCTACTCCAGAGGATAACACTTCAAAAGATTTACCAGTATTAATATTATTCCACTTGTCGTTTTCTTTGATGTTACAGTTACTTCTTTATGGTATTAACGATGAGTCCTTTATTTTTTTTCGGTTTCCTTTACTATAACGTCAATCATTACTAGCAACTAGTTTCAAAATTTTCATTACATGTGGAAATTTACTATTTATCATCATCAATAAAGATAATGTCTCTACTAGTTGTGTAATAACCCAGTAATAAAGATAACGAAGGAGAAACAGAGAATATCAAATCAAAAGGTAAACTCGACTCCAAAGCAATTACCTACATTGGTAGCTCTATCGTTTAGTGTATCACCTTGCTGGCTGCAAGCGTATTGTTCGTTCCACGTTGCGTTAATTTGTTCAAAATAAATATCATGTTCAAAGATTTGTATATCTCTATTACCAGTCGAGGAGTGGTTGTTAATTATTTCAGTTGGAATCTTCAGTCTTCCAGCTCCCTGATTTTGAGAGCCGGTGATGTAGGAGTCAGAGGTTTCACTAGAGTTTAAAAACCTTTCACGTATATTTGTCTTTTTGAAAATTGAGTCTAAAGTTAAACCATTATTAAAATTACCACTAGACCATATTGTCGTGGTTTGCATGCTCATTGACAAATCACTATCGTCATCACTGTCTTCCTCTTCTGAACTTGAGTTTCTTCGAAAAAGTAGATGAGCCATAAGGTATAAGTTTACCTCTACTCAATTTATAACCTTCTATTTTAACTAAATACGTGTTAACTTAACACTGGCTCTAAGAGTGTGTAATATACGATTGTTTCCTTGTTCTTATAGTTTGATGTGCTTATCTTCAGATTTATCTCTCAACCACCAAAATTTCACAACTTAATTAGGATGTCTTTAATGATTTTTATTCCTTGTTATTGACACACCTATCGTGACAACATACTTTTCTATGACTGGGAATTCACTTTTCCATCAGTCTCAATTGGTCACCAGGGCAATGAGTATTCTGTTATTGGAGCATAGGTCACATTCTATTTTTAGTAACTAATCAGGTATTGCATCAGAGATCAAAATCTATTTTTAGTAACTCAACATCCCCATTATAGGGGAACTGAGTAACACCATCTCTTTTTGTGAAAATTTCAGATTTCAAAGCTGGAGCAAACCATTCTTATTACAATCACAGGCCTACTACAGGACAACCCTCATCATCAGTGTGAGAGGGTGTCGTGACCTGGTAAACAATATTGTAAGGCAGTAACAAATGCTGTGGGGTTACCAAACTTTTATTAGGGAAAATATATAAACTCACATTTCTAGGTAAAGCTCTTAAAGACCAAAGGCTGTTGTGAAGTAGAGTCCACAGTGTTGTAGCTTCTTCGTTAGAGAGGTCTAGAAAATTTTCCAAACCACCTTCTTTTAGTAACCACTCTCCAAATTCTCTTCCGATGATACCACCGGTCCAAGTACCAAAGTCCGTTTCTAAAACACAAATGTCGGAATCAGAGTCGAACATGTCTTTGACATGATTCTTAACTAATCGATAGGCGAGGGTATATAGAACAACAAGACGACCGAAATTGCGAATTCGATCTGAAAGTATTTCGATAACGATGGTTACAAACGTGGCGTAGATATCATGACCACCGACTCGCTGAATTATTCCAGTAAATAACAGCTCATTTCTCTCCGATCATGTGTATACTAGGTTAGCCATCGCGTTATAAAACTTGGAATGTTTCTTATACGCCTTATCATATGTGTGAATAATATCAACCCCCAGGAACATAAACTCCTACATAAGTTTATCCAAACACATTCTATGGACCAGATACGCCCACGATCCTCGATGAGAACCCGACCAATTCATTTACCTTAAGATGGAACTGGAACCGTTTTCAAAGTTACGCTCTTCTATAATTGGTTAATCACTCTGCCGTTCATAGTAATGCTCTTTTCTGACTGGTTATAATACAGATGTCAGCCATTTCTTTGCTCCGCCTCCCATGTTAATGCTCTTTTCTGAATGGTTATAATACAGATGTCAGTCATTTCTTTGCTCCGCCTCCAATGTTAATGCTCTTCTCTAATTGGTTAATCCAGATATCAGTCGATGTTGGCATAATCACTCACTGATTGGATAATGTATTCATTTGTTACCAGGCTATATTCATCCATCATGGCACAGTTGACAACCTACATACAAGCATCATGGCACAGTCGACAACCTACATTCATCCATCATGGCACAGTCGACAATCTACATCATCCATCATGGCACAGTCGACAATCTACATGATCCATCATGGCCCAGTCGACAACCTACATGATCCATCATGGCCCAGTCGACAACCTACATGATCCATCATGGCCCAGTCGACAACCTACATGATCCATCACGACATACCATACGTCTCTGATAAAACGACATGACATACGTGACTGTTACAACGAGATGACTATTACAACGAAATGACTGTTACATTGACATGACTGTTACATTGACATGACTGTTACATTGACATGACATACGTGTCTACTACATCGACATGACTGATACAACGACATGGCTATTACAACGACATACCATACGTCTCTGATAAAATGACATGACATACGTGTCTGTTACAACGACATGACATACGTGTCTGTTACAACGAGATGACCATTACAACGAAATGACTGCCACATTGTCAGTAGCCAAACATTGAATATAAATTCGAAGGCTTCGAGATGCAGATGTGTAGAAGAATATGGAGTATTGGTTGGAAAGAATATGCCCTTTTGCCCTACCGTGTCTAACTATTTTGACTTTGGACCTAGATTTTTAATGTTTTGAGTTCAACTTTTTAGTTATGAGACGAAATTTTGGGGTTTGGAACTAAGTTTTCTTATCTGTAAGGTTCACCATTACTGTTGTCTGTTATTCGTTGAAGTGCTAAAGATATAGAACTCCAAAGTCTAAGCTTTCGTTGGTTTGGGAGTAACGTTTTGGTCTTTGCTTGTTGAGTCAGTCGAATAAAAGTCGTCGTCTGTTAATTTGAACGTCGTCCCCTGTTCTACTACAACTTTCACTACTACAACTTCTACACCGACTACGTCTACAACTACAACTTTCACTACTACAACTTCTACTACCAACTACCTCCACAACCAACTTCCTCTAATACACGCCAACTTCTAACCTACTACTACAACTTCCAACTTACTACCTCACCCCATCAAGCGACAGGTCCATTCTGACAACGTGACCACCTCCCCTTTATCGATTTAACACTATCATGTATAACACTTGTAAATAAACTACTTTGTTTCTTATGTATTATACTTGTCTATAATGTACAATAGTTAAACAATACATTATTGTCTACCCCTGTGTTATCTATTGTGAGATATATACGAATAAAACAATAAATAAATAAACTTGTCAGTGTTAATTTCCCCTAAACATCTCACATTAAAACAACCACCCACTAAAATTCCCCTGATAAGTGGTATTCTAATCTTCAGATGATAAAAAGTCCGTAGCCCTGGCCAGTCTGGCACTCAAACATTCAATCAAAACTTTTCACAGCGAAACACGGTCTTTGAACACGAACCAGCGCAAAGATATTAATTACCCCCAAGCGTCTCACATTAAAACATCGGTATCGTAAAATTTCCCTGTTAAATGACTCTCCTGATGAACACTTACCGGCGACGGATATTTCACCACGGGAGGCAGATTCTTTGATGTTCATACGGGAGGCGGATTCTTTGATCGCGCTTAACGTTAAACGCGGCCCCCTCGCTGCGCGAGGTCGCCTCGCGTCTACCGTGAACTCTTTGATCTTGCGGCCGCTTGCGGCGCGTCTTCGCTGCACGTCTTCGCGGCTGCGCGTGTACCGAGCTCTTTGATCTCTCGCTTAACGTTAAACACAGTGTTTGGCGTGTAGCGTGTGTAACGGCCTAAGCTGTTACCTTTAATTCTAAAGGAAGTTTTTAAAAACAATAAATAAACTTGTCACTGTTTTTTATTGAATGAGAGTATAAAGAAAGAATAGATTTATGAAAGTTACGGAACCATTGAAAGTACAAAGAATATAATAGATTTATGATACCACCACCACCCCTTCACCACCGCCGCGGGAGGTCACCACGAGCGCTCACCCGAGAGGTCAACGAGAGGTCACCGGGAGGTCACCACCACCGCCGCCACGAGAGGTCACCGGAACAAAAATGGGCGGGTAGACTCTCATATAAGGAAAATGAAGACTCTCATATAAGGAAAAACGGCACCCAAAATTGTGCCTTGATCTGCGTTTAGACTATTTATATAAGGAATTAGGTGCGTTTCGACGCCGCCACGAGAGGTTGAGAGGTCAACGAGAGGTCACCGGAACCAAAATGGGCGGGTAGACTCTCATATAAGAAAAAATGAAGACTCTCATATAAGGAAAAACCGCACCAAAAAATGTGCTTCCATGTACGGGTAGACTCTCATATAAGGAATTATGTGCGGCTGGAAGCACTTTTACGCATCCTTTCACTGGATATATACTACTAACGTCACGTTAATGTGAGGTTATGGGTAGAATGACATCAGCCGTCTATAGCTGCTACACGTTAAAACGTCACGTTAATGTGAGGTTATGGGTAGAATGACATCAGCCGTCTATAGCTGCTACAGCTTAAAACGTCACGTTAGTGTGAGGTTATGGGTAGAATGACATCAGCCGTCTATAGCTGCTACAGCTTAAAACGTCACGTTAGTGTGAGGTTGTGGGTAGAATGACATCAGCCGTCTATAGCTGCTACAGCTTAAAACGTCACGTTAGTGTGAGGTTATGGGTAGAATGACATCAGCCGTCTATAGCTGCTAAAGGTTAAAACGTCACGTTAGTGTGATGTTGTGGGTAAAATAACATCAGCCGTCTATAGCTGCTACAGGTTAAAACGTCACGTTAGTGTGATGTTGTGGGTAAAATAACATCAGCCGTCTATAGCTGCTACAGGTTAAAACGTCACGTTAGTGTGATGTTGTGGGTAAAATAACATCAGCCGTCTATAGCTGCTACAGGTTAAAACGCTTTAGTAAGGGTATTTAAGGGATTTGTTTTCAACCCTCAGACTTTGTTGGACCGGGCTGTTATGGAAGTCAAGTTCCAAAAGAGAAACCATCAGACTTGCTGTTATTGAAGTCAAGTTCCAAAAGAGAAACCATCAGACTTGCTGTTATAGAAGTCAAGTTCCAAAAGAGAAACCATCAGACTTGCTGTTATGGAAGTCAAGTTCGAAAAGAGAAACCATCAGATTTGCTGGTATGGAAGTCAAGTTCCAAAAGAGAAACCATCAGACTTGCTGTTATGGAAGTCAAGTTCGAAAAGAGAAACCATCAGACTTGCTGTTATGGAAGTCAAGTTCGAAAAGAGAAACCATCAGATTTTCTGTTATGGAAGTCAAGTTCCAAAAGAGAAACCATCAGACTTGCTGTTATGGAAGTCAAGTTCGAAAAGAGAAACCATCAGATTTTCTGTTATGGAAGTCAAGTTCCAAAAGAGAAACCATCAGACTTGCTGTTATGGAAGTCAAGTTCCAAAAGAGAAACCATCAGACTTGCTGTTATGGAAGTCAAGTTCCAAAAGAGAAACCATCAGACTTGCTGTTATAGAACTCAAGTTCCAAAAGAGAAACCATCAGACTTGCTGTTATGGAAGTCAAGCTCCAACACTGGCAAGCAGCTAGATGATGATAATTTTCTCTTTTCGTCGCATCTTCCGACCTGGTGGAGAAAGAACATCAGACTCGGCGAGCTCTGGGCGAGGTCTCTGAACTGATGAAACCACAAACGACAACAATCATCAAGAGAAGCCAGTTATCCTTGACCTTGACGTGATACTTTCATGTTATCAACGTTGTAACCATCTGACCAATAGTATGGTTGACGTCACGACCCTTCCACTACAAGGCCCACCACAGACAGACAACACACGTAATGTCGGCTTCATTCACAACTAATTACATCTATTTAAGTACTGAAACATAGAAGCTGCAACAACATCCACATATAGCGTGTACTTGTTGCCACATCATCATCATCAAGTACCGGGCCTACTGGCGTAGGTGACCATGTCTCTCCACAACTTTCGATTTCGGCAGCTATTTATCATCTCTGTTATTGACCTTCTGCCAAGCCATTCTCTTAAGCTGTCTGTTATTTTCTCTCTTTGCTTCCCTCTATCTCTTCGTCCCTCAATTTTTCCAGTTGTTACAATATATTCCAGTTGTTCTCTTCTCATTACATGGCCAAAAAATGATGATTGTTTCTTCCTAATATTGGAAATTATCTCTCTTTTTGCTTTGACCTCTCTCAGAACATCATCATTACTCTTCTTAGCTGTCCATGGTACTCTCAACATTCTTCTGTAAAACCACATTTCTACAGACTCCAGTGATTTTCTTGTCTGTTGTCCTATTGTCCATGATTCGCATCCATATGTTAAGACTGGCTCTACGTAACATTTAAGAACTCTTTTTCTTGTTTCTATTTTCAAAAATGGATGGCATAGAATCTTCCTCATTTCTTGGAAAGCTGCTTTTGCCTGAGCCATTCTGCCACTCACCTCACATCTTGTTGCCAGATATTGCTCATAAATCTCAACAGCGAATTCAAATCGACCTCTATTTATATATAGAAATATAGACATGCTACGTCATAGCTGACTCAGATAACTCGATAGAAGCACAACACAGCAGGTACTTAGGATCATACGAAACAGAAGTACTTAACATAACAGATATTTAAGATTGTTGACACAGGAGCACAGACACATAACAGATCTTTAAGATTGTTGACACAGAAGCACAGACACATAACAGATCTTTAAGATTGTTGACACAGAAGCACATACACATAACAGATCTTTAAGATTGTTGACACAGAAGCACATACACATAACAGATCTTTAAGATTGTTGACACAGGAACACAGATATATAACAGATCTTTAAGATTGTTGACACAGGAGCACAGACACATAACAGATCTTTAAGATTGTTGACACAGAAGCACAGACACATAACAGATCTTTAAGATTGTTGACACAGGAGCACAGACACATAACAGATCTTTAAGATTGTTGACACGGGAGCACAGACACATAACAGATCTTTAAGATTGTTGACACAGGAGCACAGACACATAACAGATCTTTAAGATTGTTGACACAGGAGCACAGACACATAACAGATCTTTAAGATTGTTGACACAGGAGCACAGACACAAAACAGATCATTTAGATCATTGAAAAAGAAGTAGGAAACATAACAGCACCTTGACATTTTTGAATGAAGTAACACATAACATAATAATAACCCATTAGAAAATTGAAACAGAGGAATATAATATTATATCCTAACATAATCACTAAAAAAAAAAAGAAGCATAGCCAATAAGAGAGAATTAAGATCATAACAATAGAAGCACATAACATAACAGCTAGTCAAGATAATTAAAACAGAAACACATAACATAACAGCTAGTCAAGATCATAAAAACAGAAACACATAACATAACAGCTAGTTAAGATCTTTAAAACAAAAGCACAAAAGTACACCAAATGTTGTAACGTGCTCTGGTGGTCAACGCTATTTCACAAAATAGCGGAATCAGGTTCTCAATTCCACACAATCTCCTCATAAACCAACGCCGCCGTACGGCAACCGGAGAAGCTGTAATTGATTTAATGCTGGCAGCAACAACAACACACAGCTCCTGCCTTGGAGTGCTCTGCGCGTTCTGGCCTAATTGGAAAGGCAGGTAATTATCACAAACGACTTATAATTATCATCTCCCACAATACAGCAATTTGGTTATATTATCGTTCTCTAAATCCCATTAATTATTCGCCAACCCACAACTCAAACCCTTTCTCAGACATCCGGTCTCTGGCAAATCTGTAAATAAAAAATATGGATTCACCAATCAGAGGATCGATGTAATCAGTCTGTCTGTGGCAAGCAATCGTCCCGTGTGATGTATTTATGTCGATGTGGAGTTTCATTGGATCGGATCACGGGAGGAAAAAAAACAACAACAACAACCCAAACAACAAACATAAGCGCCCCTACGCACAAGTCGATTGGTTGAATTCACTTCACAGCACCAGACAACTTCAAGTAAATCACTTCCCTTGGGTGACATTGCCTACGTGGCTCTTAGCTTCTTATTACCGGTCTTTACGGCTTCTCTCGTCACATCATCTCTGCTTGGACAACTTTCAATGTTGCAGTTCGATCCACTTCTCCCGTGGCCACCGCCAACAGGTTGATGCCCCCCCCCCCCCCAGCCGTTCAACAAGATGACTTCCACTGAATTAGACTCTTATGTTGTGTGCAACCGGCGTGGCTGTGTGCAAACCGTGTGTACACGCACGTTATACTTCTCACATAATTCATTTGTACAAATAATGTGTACAAACGTGCTGTTTTCTCTCACATAAATCGTTACTAGAAGGCATTTGTATCAATATATTACAGACCTCACACAATGTATGTACACTTCAGGATATTTCCAATATTAGGAAGAAACAATCATCATTTTTTGGCCATGTAATGAGAAGAGAACAACTGGAATATGTTGTAACAACTGGGAAAATTGAGGGACGAAGAGATAGAGGAAAGCAAAGAGAAAAAATACCAGACAGCTTAAGAGAATGGCTTGGCAGAAGGTCAAAAACAGAAATGATAAAAAATTGTCGAGATCGAAAATTCTGGAGAGACACGATCACCTACCCCAGCATCTCTGGTACTTGATGATGATATTCGTCTCAAGAACCAAGTGTATAAATATGATATATACTCACAAAACTATTTCTACAATAATATTATACAACTATTTTTCAATAGAAACCATGTACAAACACTATATATTCCCCTCACAAACCATATGTACAAACATTCTACGTTCATTGACTGTGAAAAAAACAATTTATAATTCCTTCACAAACCATGAACAAGTAATCTTTATTCCCTTCACAAACTGTGTACAAAAAAAAAAAAGTAAAATGTCCCCCGTCACGCCAAGTGGTGTATAGGGAATATGGTGTTAGTGACCCGACACGCCAAGTGGTGTATATAGTGGTGCATAAGGTGTTAGTGAACATACATTTTACAGACCTTCGGCACATGATTTTTGGGGCAATGTGGTCGGTAATACGCCCGTGCTGCTTTAATTTCAAAGAAAAAAATCCGGTACCCATTTAAGGCTGGGTGAACACGGAAGCCGTCGGTTGGGATCGATCCCTACCTCTTGTCCTTTGTAGTCCAGTTCACTAACCACTGAACTATCGCGGCTCCCACAAACTGTGTATACACATTACATATTCCCCTCACAATCTGTGTATACACATTACATATTCCTCTAACAAACTGTGTATACACATCACATTTTCCCCTCATAAACTGTTTATACACATTACATATTCCCCTCACAAACTGTGTATACACATCACATATTCCCCTCACAAACTGCGTATACACATCACATATTCCCTTCACAAACTGTGTATACACATCACATATTTCCCTCACAAACTGTGTATACACATTACATATTTCCCTCACAAACTGTGTATACACATCACATATTTCCCTCACAAACTGTGTATACACATTACATATTCCTCTAACAAACTGTGTATACACATTACATATTCCCCTCACAAACTGTGTATACACATTACATATTCCTCTAACAAATTGTGTATACACATCACATATTCCCCTCACAAATTGTGTATACACATTACATATTCCTCTAACAAACTGTGTATACACATCACATATTCCCCTCATAAACTGTGTATACACATTACATATTCCCCTCATAAACTGTGTATACACATTACATATTCCCCTCACAAACTGTGTATACACATCACATATTCCCCTTACAAAATGTGTATCATCGCCATCATCATCATTAAGTAACGCGCCTGCTGGCGTATGTGATCATGTCTCTCCACAACTTTCGATCACGACAGTTATTTATCACTTCTCTTGTTGACCTTCTGCCAAGCCATCCTCTTAAGCTGTCTGGTATTTTTTCTCTTTGCTTCCTTCTATCTCTGCATCCCTCAATTTTCTCAATTGTTACAATATATCCCAGTTGTTCTCTTCTCATTACATGGCCAAAAAATGATGATTGTTTCTTCCTAATATTGGAAATTAGCTCTTTTTTCGCTTTGACCTCTTTCAGAATGTTTTCAGTACTATTTTTAGTTGTTTATGGTATTCTCAACATTCTACTGTGAAACAGCATTTCTTCAGAATTCAGTGATTTTCTTGTCTGTTGTCCATTGTCCATGATTCACATCCATATGTTAATCCATATGTTATATATATATATATATATATATATATATATATATATATATACATACATACACACACACTATATGAATTAGAAACATCAGTGTATATTGCCCAAGGGGACCAGTGCCGTGGGGCGCACTGACTTTAGAACAATACGTTTGATGTGCCATATAACAACAATCTTGCGAAAGTTATACAGGTAAAAATTCTAAATCAAATCAGTCTGCAATTAACAGAACAACAATTTGGATTTAAAAGAACAGCGGAACAGGTGAATTCATCTTCTGTATTAGAATGTTAATAGAAAAAATATACAGAAGCAAATCAATGAATGTATGTATGTTTCATAGACTGCACGTAAGCTTTTGACAGAATATATCACAAACAACTATAAGAAGAATGTGTGGGTCACGTGAATGTTATGGCAAGCAAACTTCAAGAAGGCCCTGACCATTTTCATAATAATAGGCTTTATATGTGGAGAAATATGTCAGTGGTAGGTCACCTAGGTAAGAGTGATTACAGGTGACTAATCCATAACACAAGACGAAACAAAGTGTGTGGAGATCCCCATTAGGTTTCATTCGTCTGTTCCAAAGAAACACAACCGTGCTAGCTTTG
Source organism: Megaustenia siamemsis (assembly GCA_032433765.1). NCBI lineage: Eukaryota > Metazoa > Mollusca > Gastropoda > Stylommatophora > Ariophantidae > Megaustenia > Megaustenia siamemsis. The sequence continues at coordinate 32,502,782 of JAVIAB010000046.1, read as the reverse complement.
GTACCAATATGACTGTAAAAGAAACCAGAAAGAAGCTCTAAAAAGAGATTACTAACCGCATTAGTATCCCATTTTCGTATTTTCTGTTTGGGGTCTATTCCCTAGGTCAGGCCTCTTTTGTAACTTCAGCATGGCAGCGGGAACAAGAAAGCATGAAAGATAACTAAACTCGCTTATATTATTGTGTTACATGAGAGATCAACTAAACTCGCTTATATTATTGCCTTACATGAGAGATCAACTAAACTCTCTTATATTATTGCCTTACATGAGAGATCAACTAAACTCGCTTATATTATTGTGTTACATGAGAGATCAACTAAACTCGCTTATATTATTGCCTTACATGAGAGATCAACTAAACTCTCTTATATTATTGCCTTACATGAGAGATCAACTAAACACTCTTATATTATTGCCTTACATGAGAGATCAACTAAACACTCTTATATTATTGCCTTACATGAGAGATCAACTAAACTCTCTTATATTATTGCCTTACATGAGAGATCAACTAAACTCGCTTATATTAATTGCGTCAGCTGATAAACTTGTTTGATATGCAGCGCGTAGAGTCGGTTGACGAGCGGAAGGCATGATTTGTACCCTAGCCTGCTGTTTTGTAATTATATTATTATTATTTTTTTTAATATTGCGTCTATGAATTTTCCGGCCGGGACAACCAATTCTGTGCCCCTCTCACCTTAAGCCACTGGTGAACTCCGAAAACAAATTGAATACATTTTAGATGCTAGATTTGACAAAATATAAGAGACTGAAATATTTATAGAATTTATTCAAATTTTTATTGATTTTCAAAATAAAAAAAAAAAAAAACATTGACAGTATATACACTATGGGCATTAGATCAATCAAAATAGCGAGAGCTATAAAAACAGTGTACCATAATGACTCCCTGAGTCAGCCACAGCAACCACTGTTGTGAAGTAAATATGAAAGTACCATCAACCATCTTCTTTTTGACTGTTATTGAAAGTGTGATATGAGATCTGATGATGGTCTCACGGGAATAGAACTGACAAGGCTTTCAGTGATGACGTCATAGAACACACAATGGTTATCGCATTATTGTCCCATTCTTTTACAATTTCAAGAAAAAGTAAGCACACACACATACACATACACAAACGCACACGCACACACAGGCAAACACAACCCAACACACGCACACACGCATACGCGCGCACACGCACATACCCACACACACTTCCAGTAACATGCACAAGCATGCACACGTACATACATCACGCACGAACACACACACAAACAAACAGTCAACACCCTACAGAGAGCACACACACACACACACACAAACAAACAGTCAACACCCTACAGAGAGCACACACACACAAACAGTCAACACCCTACAGAGAGCACACACACACAGACAGTCAACACCCTACAGATAGCACACACACACATACATACATAGATACACAAACACACATTCAGTCAACACCCTACAGAGAGGACGCACACGCACACACACAAACAGTCAACAACCTACAGAGAGCACGTACACACACATTCACACAGACACACACGGACAGTCTACACCATACAGAGAGCACACACACACACACACACACAAACAGTTAACACCTTACAGAGAGCACGCACACACACACACACACACACACACACACAATCAACACCTTACAGAGAGCACGAACATGACAAGGCGACGAACGTTAGGGGCGTTGAACCGCAGAATCGCGCTGTGCGCGTGTGTGTGTGTGTGTGTGTGTGTGTGTGTGTGAAGGTGTGAGAGAATACGGCAAAATGATGACACAGAACCTGTAGTTTGCAGCAATGAACCACCACCCCACCCCCACACACACAAAGAGAGAAATTTAGCAGCAGCAGCATATGGCATACTCAGCAAAGATATCAACAGGAACATAACGACACACAGAAACATAACGACACACAGAAACATAACGACACACAGAAACATAACGACACACAAAAACATAACGACACACAAAAACATAACGACACACAAAAACATAACGACACACAAAAACATAACGACACACAAAAACATAACGACACACGAAAACATAACGACACACAAAAACATAACGACACACGAAAACATAACTCTGTTGTCTCTACGTCGGTCTGTCGGCCATAAACTTCACCCAAGGCAATAGTTCCTTTAAACCACCACCATGATATTTACAAATACCATCTAGTATTAATACATTTAAAAAAAAATAATCAAATAACGTGTGAAATGCGTTGGTTCATACAAAAAAATGAAGCTTTTTTACAACTTGATATCGTTTTAAATACATAATCTAATTTGGTTTACGTTTCACTCACATTCCACTGTGTCAGGTAAAGGTATCACTGGCGAAAGTTCTTTCTATACACATTTCTAATTTACAAACCACAGCTAGTGTTTTTATGCATTTCCTTTAGTATCAATGTTTTCAGACAGAAGATAGTATCTTTTTATTACACGATCATGATATGTAATGTTTTATTTTTAAGCTAAGCCTTACTAAGAGATTAATCAGATTTATTTAATTAAGTTTAAGACAAATGGCATGATCATTGTAAAATATTGGGTTCATGTACAGGAACATCTCAGATGTATTGAGTTATTGAGTTATTTGCGGGTCATCATCATTGCACTCCGAACATGTCCATAGGTGCTCATATCCCCTCCTCAGCAATTCCCTCAGTGTCCAGCGACTGACGACTCCAGTTCTATGTTGGTTGATAAGTCTTCTTACACGGCCACTAAGTGTCTCATTTCTGGCTGTGCCCATCTTAACTCCCATTTCCATCATCCGAAGAAGTGACGTGGATCTGTGTTTGTCGAAGTCATGTGCTCTTCCCACATCTCTGAGGGCATTGATGATGTCCGCCCGATCCATTGGTTGACCGTCCTCAACGACAGCGCAGCTAGCCAACCTATCCGCTCTTTCAATTCCCCGTACTCCCGCATGTCCAGGGACATAGACAAAGGTGTAAACACCCTTCAATTATTGCAGCATTCAATGTACACTACATGCACTTTTTCTTAGGACAGTTTACTCAACATTGATGTCTCCAATACAATTGTACAACCATCATTCCTTTCATAGAAATACAAGTAAGGGAAGAACAATAACCAGAGCATACGCTAGAAGACGTTCGCTCGGCAATAAAAAAATATTGAAGAAAGGGAAGTCACCAGGAAGTGATGATATTTGATTTATATAATTCGCTGAATTAGTGCAAGCAGGAGGGGAGGTCAGCGTTCGTATTTACCATGCACAGTGTGTGAGGACCAGGACAAATTCAGACTGGCCAAAAGCCTGAAGAAGATCAGTGTACATTCATTTCTAAAGACAGTAAATGTGAAGCTGTGTTCCAACTACAGAACTATTGCCATAATAAGCCATGCCAGCGAAGTACTCTTACTGGTCATCATGAACAGGGTAGGAGGTGAGTTAGAGCTTCAGCTTCAGGTTGCTCCAGCAGGTTTCAGACATAGTAGAGGTACCGGGGACCACATATTTAACATGAGAAACATCCTTGAGAAGTGTAGGGAATACAACATAGTAGAGGTACACAGGACCACATCTTTAACATGAGAAACATCCTTGAGAAGTGTAGGGAATACAACATAGAATTGCGTGATTCACTGATGACAGCAAGGCTTTTGACTGAGTACAACAGCAGAAACTGTGAAACGTCATGAAAGACATAGGTTTTCCAACACTCATAATACAAACGTATGTAATCACAATATCACAAACAGTAAGCAGATATCAGAACAGGGGGCGAAACATTGATTTTGTTTGAAATACAAAAAGAAGTGAGGCAGTGATGCATCATCTATCTCTCTCTCTCTTTCTGATCAACATCTGTGCTGAGAACATCATGAGCAGTCTGAGAAACAATGACAGATTGGTGAAGTTCGATCCTTGCACGATAAATGGCAATAAATTACCAGAACTCAGATAAGCTGATGACATCATCTTACTCTCAAACAGCGCAAAAGGACTAAAAGAGATAACTGAGCGTGTTTAAAAAAAAAACAAGGCAAAAGAGGCAGACCACGAATGACATGGAGAAGTAACGCCAAAAGATGGACAGGTCTGCCTATGACAATCTGCACCATCAAAGCAAGAGACAGAGCTGAATGGCGCTCCATGGTAGCCAACCTTCGATGCGGAGACGGCACTCAATGATGATGATGATAAAAAAAACACAGTGAAGAGCAAAACCTCTATTTAATTGTACAGAAAACTAAAATAATGTTGGCTGAAAAAGCAAAAAGCCAAGCCAAAATCATCAACAAGAGTGAAGAACTTGAAATTGAAACAATCCATGAATATCTGTGGTAACTAATAATAGAGACTGCTAGGTTGAGATCTTGTGACGGCACTACAAAGTCAGGATAGTTTATGATTGTCTACAATGCCTGGCCGGGCGTGTCGTTTTCATGAAAGATATGGGCACATGAAATCATCTTGTCCGTACGCATTCGGGAGAGAAGCTTGACTTAGTGCAACAATTCTCTGAGCTTGACTGAACGTGTTGGGCACCTATTACTATCTTTGTGGAAAGTTTGAAAGAAAAAGTCTGAACGTGTTTAATAGTTCTCACATCGATGATAGCAATCGATTCATTGCAGACACGCGAGCTAATCAATCACACAAACACGCACACACAAGATATACACATCAAATCAAGGGTTGGGTCACAGGTTAAACAAAACCATAAAAACCACTTCAACAAACTCAATTATTTATTATAAATGAGCTCTACCATGAATGGCCCGTGCGCTTTGTTTTGACGAGGAACGTCGCTGGGATATCTGATTCCCTCCCTGATGTGGAACAACCAGCCGTTTCTATGGGCAACCTCAAGTATGATGACTGCTGTCGCTATCGACGGCGGTTGCCTTTCTTTATTTCATTGACAATGTTTGTTTATACGGCGGAGTGATTTTCTGTTGAACAATTTAGCTCCGGTGGCAGAACATTGAACATGTACAGAGGCGTGTTATGTAATCCTTGAAAAAGTGAGCAATGACGTCTGAATGTTATATGGTATTGTATGACTCACATCAACGATTTCAATTTATGAGACACTAATCAGCGCTTTAAAACTGCATGACTGTGATCATTATAATGACTACAGGTAACACATACAGGTACATTAACTTCACATAAACAACACAATCCAAAAAAGGGGGGGGGGGAATTGATACAGAAAAAAAAATCGACATCAAAGCGTCAAAACTCTCGGCGATAGAGGATGAGAGTACTTCCGAAATAGGAGAATGCCTGCATGCACGATGAGGGACATGCGAGTACACGGTTGCCAATGTGAAAAATTGAGGAAAAAAAGATATTCACTTAAAATTCAGTCCCTCGGGACTTGGCTAGAAGTACCGGTAGACACAAACAAGCAAGACATAACGTCATACATTAACCGTTGATATATTTCATATCTTTTGCCAGTTGATACTTTTCATAGATTTTTACCGTTGATAGTTTTCATATCTTTTGCCAGTTGATACTTTTCATTTCTTTTACCGTTGATAGTTTTCAAGTATTTTTGTCATTGAAACTTCTCATTTTTTCGTTGATTATTTTTTCGTTGATTTTGTTTCCGTTTTCACCCGTTGATACTTTTCATGTTTTGTCCGTTGACATTTCGTTTGTCTGGTGATATTTGTCATTTCATTTGTCCGGTGATATATTGACATTTCGTTTGTACGGTGATATATTGACATTTCGTTTGTCCGGTGATATTTGACATTTCGTTTGTACGGTGATATTTGACATTGCATTTGTCCGGTGATATATTGACATTTCGTTTGTACGGTGATATATTGACATTTCGTTTGTCCGGTGATATATTGACATTTCGTTTGTACGGTGATATATTGACATTTCGTTTGTACGGTGATATTTGATATTTCATTTATCTGATGATTTTTTTTTTCACATTTGGTTTGTCCGGTGATATTTGACATTTCATTTATCTGATGATTTTTTTTCACATTTGGTTTGTCCGGTGATATTTGACATTTCATTTATCTGATGATTTTTTTTTCACATTTGGTTTGTCCGGTGATATTCTCTGACCGTTAAATGAGCACTAGCATGGATTCCAGACGACTAACCTTCTCTTTATAAAAAAAAAGTTCGCTTTGCTTGTTATATTTCCAATAACTTCAAGATGTACACTTTTCTAACTCTACAACAGCCTCCAAATTCTTGTACTGTATACAATTCTTTGTTGTCCACACACTAGAGTATCAAGTCATGCACAAACTCCAAAAATGTGTTTTCATTAAAAAAAAGCGGTAAATTAGCGAGCCACTGGAGCCAAAAGTTTCCATATCATTCTCTGTACAGAGAAAAAAAATATCCCTTAACATTCGTTTAGTGTTAACCTTTCTAATGACATTTGAGCTTATTTTTGAAATATGAAATCTGAACATTTTAATGTTATGACGCAATCAAGTTCATTAGAGCAAGACCAGGTTAAAGATGAAATCTTGCAGATTTTTTGTCAGCCACAAAATATTTATTCTGCCAGAAAAAAAAAACTGATCCATTATAAGATATTTGGAGTATTTCGTCTCATTTATTATTTTAAAATATTAATAACACAAACTCTCTCACGCAGCAAGTACATAAGCACATACATACGTACACACATTCGCACACACATATGCACGCACATACTCACACACATAGATCCAGAAAGAGCCAACAATCTAAACACGTAAATGCATACACGTACACACATCTAAAATGAAAGAGAAACAGATTCATGAGTTATGACGAGCTGTTATCAGATCAATTAGAACATGTTTTAATTAGTTCGCTAAATTTGTCCAACTTCACGCCCATCAATATAAGATGTGCTCCTTTCATTTCGACAAATAGAAGAAAACAAATATGCACTCTCCTGTAGCTCACTGATTAGGTTTCAGACGGTTACATGATCAATAATCATCATCATCATCAAGTACCGGGCCTGCTAGCGTAGGTGATCTTGTCTCTCCACAACTTTCGATCTCGGCAGCTATTTATCATTTCTGTTGTTGACCTTCTGCCAAGCCATTCTCTTAAGCTGTCTGTTATTTTTCTCTTGCTTCCCTCTATCTCTTTGTCCCTCAATTTTTCCACTTGTTACAGTATATTCCAGTTGTTCAAAAAATGATGATTGTTTCTTCCTAATATTGGAAATTAGCTCTCTTTTTTGCTTTGACCTCTCTCAGAACATCTTCATTACTCTTCTTAGCTGTCAAGAGGTACTCTCAACATTCTTCTGTAAAACCACATTTCTACAGACTCCAGTGATTTTCTTGTCTGTTGTCCTATTGTCCATGATTCGCATCCATAGGTTAAGACTGGCTCTATGTAACATTTAAGAACTCTTTTTCTTGTTTCTATTGTCAAAAATGGATTGCATAGTATCTTCCTCATTTTTTGGAAAACTACTTTTGCCTGAGCCATTCTGCATCTCACCTCTTTTGTACATCTTCCGTCTGAGGTTAACAAAGTTCCCAAACATTTAAATTCATTTACCTGTTTTAATATTGTTTCACTTGTCTTTATTTTGCACTGGGGTGATGTCTTTTTCTTTGTTGTTACTATTACCTCTGTCGTGTAGGCTAAGTCCTTTATTTTTGCTTTCTTTCACTATAATGTCCAACATTTCTTGTAACTCATTTTCACTCTTAGCGATTAAGACTGTATCATCAGCATACCATAGATTATTTATAGTATGACCTCTAATTGTTATTCCAGGCATGCCCCTTATGGATCTTAAAATAATCTCACTATAAATATTAAACAAATCTGGTGACAGCACACAGCCTTGTCTAACACTCTGTTTTATTTGTTGAAACATTCCCAATTGGTTTCCAGTTCTAATGGCCGCTGTTTGTTGCCAGTACATGTTCTTTATTATTCTTATATCTTTGCTGTCTACGTTTATGCTTTCTAAAATTTTGATTATTTCTTGGTGCTTTACTTTGTTAAATGCCTTGGTGTAATCTATGAAACATAGGTATAGATCTTTTTTCACCTCTATGGCTCTTTCTACTAAAGATCTTACGATATAAATAACATTGCTTGTTCCTTTATCTCTAACAAAACCACACTGTTCATCGCTAATTTCTGGACTGATTTTGTTTCGCACTCTTCGCATGATGATTCTTAGTAATATCTTAGTCATATGACTCATAAGGCTTATTGTGCGATGATCATGGTCAATAATACAATGCTTGTAGATGTGAATGTAAGGCGGTCATAATGAAGATTATGTTTGACAATCTAAAATAGCAAAACTGAATGCATCATCGTTACAGAAGTACAGAAAGGCTTTCTGATTAGGACAGAGCACATCTCTAGCTTTAGAGCAGAGTGCAGAGAATACGAGCAAAAAGATCTTCACCCTGCTCTCGTAGATTTCAAAGCGGATAAACATCATGAACTCAACACTACGAGACAATAGCTGTACGAAAAGACTAGTTAACACATTTCTGATCAATGCTAATGCTGAATAATGTTTAGTTTTGTTTGACAGGTTACACTCATTGCGTATCGGACTGAAGCGTAAGTGCTGAGATATTCTCTAAAGTACTTGCACATCCCTCAAAGTACAGCAACTAGCGACACCGGCGTTGAGTTGGTTTACCAGATCCTTTGACTTCCTGCATAGTGTTCCTGTCTGGCATGATATTCATGCAGTCCGCTTAAAGTTGCAGATTCTGAGTAATTTTTGAGCCGGTCTACTATCTAGAATTCTTGAGGGCATTAAGAATGTCATTTAGGTCCAATGTGTTTCCGCACCCTACATCAGCTAAACTGGCAAGTCTATTATCACGCTGGTTAAATGTTTAAAAATCAGTGGATCTACTATCGCCTGGACTGTTTAACATATCTTTGAAAAAGAGATCAGACGCGTTGCAAAAAAAAAGTCGGATACTGTTACCATAGAGAGGAGGGGAGGGGCGACAGGATAATTATCAACCGGCTTGTTGCTGACATAGAACAGCTAGCGGGAGGCCAGCACAAACTAGTCGATCCCTCCCTATATGACACTTTGAATAAAAAAAACAAGGATTGCAAATGGCATAGGAGATGAAGACGAACGAGACTAACTATATGATATAAAGACGAACAAGATTAATCATATGATATAAAGACGAACAGGGGGCCTCGGTAGCCTAGTTGGGAAAACCACCCGACTAGATTACCGACGTTCGGACAACCCGTGTTCGATTCCCGCTGGGAGCAGTGTGAATTGTACTCGTGATTGGAATAAAAAAAAAAAAAAAAAAATACCCCCACGGTCGACCCAACCGTTGGCAGAAATGGGTACCAGGGTATATTATCCTGGGAAGGTGAGGAATGTCGCTTCGCATCTGAGTTCGATGCTTGAGGCTACACTATACAGAAATATCCGAACATTTCTGGATAGGCGGCCGAGCACATATGGGTATATACTCGCGTGCTAAGACGCCGGTTCAAGTCTCGTACTTTACCTTTACCTTTAAAGACGAACAAGATTAATCATAGAAGATGAAGCAGAACAAGACCAATCATAGGAGATACAGACAAAAAGAACCGCTGACAGAAGATAAGGAGGAACAATATCACGGATAGAAGATAAAGATGAATAAGACCATTCATTGAAGACAGAGACAGAGAAGAGCAAACTAAGGACCAACAACTCGGAAGACATTAACATATCCATAAATCTACATGAGACAACAAATGTTTACTATTTGAAAGTAGCCGTCCCTAACGTGGAACTAAAGCCTAAAATATTACCCAGAAGCACGGAAACCTTATCGACCTCACAACAAACAGCATTCCGGTAAGATAAGCGCGTCGGCGGCAGCTACATCACTTATGAGCTATAGTTCCTGTCACGTCAATGTGACCTATGATTATGACGTCATGGTGGAATCCACAGTCTTGTCCAGTTTGTAACTGCAGCTGTTTAAATTGCTCCTCAGTTCTGCTGGCCTCATCATCATCATGGATTGAGAACATTCGGAGAACACGTTCTTGGTGTTTTATTCCAGGTCCACATCATGAACATGCATCATTGTAGTTGATGGTGACTCTGAGATGGTGGTGGTGATCATGGTAATGATGGTGGTGGTGATGGTAATGGTGGTGTTGATGATGGTAATGATGGTGGTGGTGATTATGGTAATGATAGAGGTGGTGATGATGGTAATGATAGAGGTGGTGATATTGGTAATGATGATGGTGGTGATGATGGTAATGGTAGTGGTGGTGATTATGGTAATGATAGAGGTGGTGATGATGGTGGTGGTAATGATGGTAATGATGGTGGTGGTGATGATGGTAATGATGATGATGGTGATGGTGGTAATGGTGATTTTGATGGTAGTGGTGGTGATGGTGATGGCTGTGGTTGTGGTAGTGATGGTGGTGGTGTGTTAATGGTGGTGAAGGTTGTGGTGGTGGTATGGTGGTGGAGATAGTGGTGATGGTAGTGGTAATGATGGTGGTGTGATGGAGGTGCTTATGGTGATGTTTATGTTGATGGTGGAGTGATGGTGTGATGGTGTTGGTAGTGATGGTAGTGGTGATTATAGTGGTAGTGGTGATAGTAGTGGTGATAGTGGTGATAGTAGTGGTGGTAGTAGTGGTAGTAGTTGTGGTGACAGTAGTGGTGGAGATAGTAATGATTTTGATAGTAGTCGTAGTAGTGGTGTAAGTGATTGAAGCGATGGTGGTGGTGATGGTGGTAGTGATGGTGGTTATGATGGTGGTGATAGTGGTGTTGATGTTCGTAATACGGTGATGGTGATGGTGATAGTGGTGGTGATGGTGATGGTGATAGTGTGGTGATGGTGATGGTGATGGTGGTGGTGATAGTGTGGTGATGGTGGTGATGATGATGGTGATGATGATGGTGCTGGCTGTGATTGTGGTGGTAATGGTGATGATGGTGGTGGTGGTGGTGTTGATGCTGGTGGTGATGGTGGTGGTGATAGTGGTGGTGATGGTGGTGGTGATAGTGGTGGTGATGGTGGTGGTGATGATGATGGTCCTGGCTGTGATGGTGGTGGTAATGGTGGTGGTGGTGTTGATGCTGGTGGTGATGGTAATGGTGATGATGGTGGTTACTGGTGGTGGTGATGATGATGGTGGTGGTTATTGGTGGTGGTGATGATGATGGTGGTGGTGATAGTGGTGGTGATGGTGGTGGTGATGGTGGTGGTAGTGATGGTGGTGATGGTGGTGGTGATGATTGAGAGGGTGGTTGTGGTGGTGGTGGTGATGGTGATTGTTGTGGTGGTATTGAAGTGGTGTGATGGTGGTGGTAATTGAGATGGTGGTGATGGTGTGGCGGTGGTGATAGTGATGGTTGTGTGATGGTGGTGATGGTGGTTATAGTGGTGATGGTTGTGTGATAGTGGTGATGGTGTGGCGGTGGTGATGGTTGTGTGATGGTGGTGATGGTGGTTATAGTGGTGATGGTTGTGTGATAGTGGTGATGGTGGTAATGGCGGTGATGGCTGTGGGATGGTGTCACGGGGGTGATGGTGCTGATGGTGGTGGTAGTGATGTTGTGACGGTGGTGATAGTGGTGACGGTTGTGTGATGGTGGTGATGGTCGTGATGATGCTGATGGTGGTGCTGATGGTGGTGCTGATGGTGGTGGTGATGGGTGTGTGACGGTGGTGATGGTGGTGGTAGTGATGGTTGTGTGATGGTGGTAATGGTGCTGATGGTGGTGCTGATGGTGGTGGTGATGTGTGTGTGACGGTGATGATAGTGGTGATGGTTGTGTGACGGTGGTGATGGTGGGGGTAGTGATGGTGGTGATGGTGGTGATGGTTGTAGTGGTGATGGTATGACTGTGGTGATGGTGGTGATGGTGGTGATCTTGGTGGCGGTGATTGAGATGGCGGTGATGGTGGTGGTGATGGTGGTGGTGTGACGGTTGTGGTGGTGATAGCGGTAATGGTGGTGGTGATGGCGGTGATGGTGATGGTGATGGCGGTGATGGTGGTGGTGGTGGTGTGACGGTGGTGACGGTGGTGACGGTGGTGATGGTGGTGATCTTGGTGGGGGTGATTGAGATCGCGGTGATGGTATGACTGTGGTGATGGTGGTGATCTTGGTGGCGGTGATTGAGATGGCGGTGATGGTGGTGGTAATGGTATGACTGTGGTGATAGTGGTGATCTTGGTGGCGGTGATTGAGATGGCGGTGATGGTATGACTGTGGTGATGGTGGTGATCTTGGTGGCGGTGATTGAGATGGCGGTGATGGTGGTGGTGATGGTATTACTGTGGTGATGGTGGTGATCTTGGTGGCGGTGATTAAGATCGCGGTGATGGTAGAGGTGATGGTATGACTGCGGTGATGGTGGTGATCTTGGTGGCGGTGATTGAGATGGCGGTGATGGTGGTGGTGATGGTATGACTGTGGTGATGGTGGTGATTTTGGTGGCGGTGATTGAGATGGCGGCTATGGTATGACTGTGGTGATGGTGGTGATCTTGGTGGCGGTGATTGAGATGGCGGTGATGGTGGTGGTGATGGTATGACTGTGGTGATGGTGGTGATCTTGGTGGCGGTGATTGAGATGGCGGTGATGGTGGTGGTGATGGTATGACTGTGGTGATGGTGGTGGCCTTGGTGGCGGTTATTGAGATGGCGGTGATGGTGGTGGTGATGGTATGACTGTGGTGATGGTGGTGATCTTGGTGGCGGTGATTGAGATGGCGGTGATGGTGGTGGTGGTGGTGGTGGTGGTGGTGTGACGGTAGTGATGGTGGTGATGGTTGTGGTGGTGATGGTATGGCTGTGGTGATGGTGGCTGTGGTGATGGTGCTGATCTTGGTGGCGGTGATTGAAATGGCGGTGATGGTGGTGGTGGTGGTGGTGGTGATGGTGGTAGTGATGGTGGTGATGGTAATGTTGGTGTTTGTGGTGGTGATGGTGTTGATGGAGATGATTGTGGCGGTGGTGGTGATTGAGATAGTGGTGATGATGGTTGTGGTTGTCATGGTGGTGTGATGGTGGTGTGATGGTGGTCAGCAACAGCCAGTTCTGAGACGAAAGAATTGTTTGAGATTGATAGTCATCAACATTACTTTTATTGAGTACCCACATCAACATTGTTCGACACTTGATAGAAATATTGATGTTTACCCAAATGAAAGACTGATGGGTTTAAATGTCACGATGACCATGAAGAAAGGCAGGCTCAAATGTCATGGCCAGTACATTTTTTGTTCTATAAATAAGAGTACCGGTAGTCTCCGTCAAACAAATTGTACTGACAGTGAACAATTATTACAGTACATCAATTAGCGTCGGGTACTGACCGTGAATAATTATTACAGTACATCAATTAGCATCGGGTACTGACCGTGAATAATTATTACAGCACATCAATTAGCGTCGGGTACTGACAGTGAATAATTATTACAGTACATCAATTAGCGTCAGTGTACTGACAATGAACAATTATTACAGTACATCAATTAGCGTCGGGTACTGACAGTGAATAATTATTACAGTACATCAATTATCGTGCGGTACTCACCGTGAGAAATTAAGTGGAAAATACAAACAGATCAATGCCTTTATTAAAGATAAGAAAGGAAATCTGCTTAGCAATATAAGAGAACAAATGGAGAGATGGAATTTTGATGGATTTGAAGAACTTTTGAATAGACCCGGCTCAAATAATCCTCCAGATATACTACCAGCAGAAGAAGAGTTACAAATTGACTGTGGAAAACCAAGCAAAGAAGAAATAATGAAAACCATCAAACTATTAAAAAATGATAAAGCCACAGGACCTGATGAAATTCCTTCGGAAGCCATCAAAGAAGATATTAACACCTCTACCAAGATGCTACATTATCTATTAGATAAAATTTGGGAGAGGGAAGAAATACCTAAAGACTGGAAAGAAGGTTATATGGTCAAACTACCAAAGAAAGGAAGTTTACAGGAGTGCACAAATTATAGGGGAATTATGCAACTATCAGTGCCAGGAAAAATATTAAGCAGAATCATTCTGGAGAGACTAAAAGAGGCCATAGAGAAACATTTGAGAGATGAACAAGCAGGTTTTAGGAAGAACAGATCATGTGCTGATCAAATAACTACCCTACGTATAATAGTTGAACAAAGTTTAGAACTAAAATCCCCACTTTATATTGGATTCATAGATTACGAAAAGGCATTTGATAGTTTAGACAGAACAATGCTTTGGAAGTTGCTGAGTCATTACGGAATCCCCATAAAGTTTATTAACCTGATAAAAACAATGTATGAAGGAACAAAATGTAGTGTGGTGCATGAAGGACAGCTTACAGAAGCATTTGAAATAAGAACAGGAGTAAGGCAAGGATGCCTTCTATCCCCATTTCTCTTTCTAATGGCCATAGATTGGATTATGAAAATAAATCAAAACAACTTAAATGGGATCCAGTGGTCACTGACCAAACAACTTGATGATTTAGACTTTGCTGATGACATAGCTCTCCTATCACACAGCCATCAACAGATGCAGGAAAAAATGAGTATATTAGATGAGAGATCACGACAGCCAGGACTAAAGATTAATAGAGATAAGACCAACATTATGAGAATTAATGCAGTTGGCAATAACCAAATAAAACTAGGAGAAATACCTCTACTAGACGTACAATCTTACATATATCTGGGCAGTAATATAGATAAAGTGGGAGGAACAGAAAATGATACGAAAATAAGGATATCAAAAGCAAGAGGAGCTTTCATTGCACTAGGAAACATATGGAATTCCAAAGAATTAGGTTAAATACAAAAATAAAGATTGTCAACTCAAATGTTAAGGCGGTCCTATTATATGGATGTGAAACATGGAGAACAAAAAATTGACAATCACAAAGATACAGACTTTCATTAATGGATGCTTACGCAGAATAAAAGGATGGAAATGGCAGGACAAAATCACTAACATAGAATTATGGAAATGTACCAGACAAACACCAGTGGATAAAGAGATACAGCGAAGACGATGGCGCTGGATAGGACACCAATCAAGCCAACTGAGAAGTATTACACTACAGGCCCTTTTTTGAATCCCCATGGAAAAAGACAAAGAGGAAGACCAAGGAATTCTTGGAGAAGACAGATAGAAGCAGAGATGAAGATGATAGGGAAGACATGGAATGATCTTAAAAGAATGGCAAAAAACAGAACGACTTGGAAAGTGTTTGTTGAAGACCTATGCTCCACTGGGAGCTAAAATGGTAGAAGAATAAGACTCACTGTGAACAATTATTACAGTACCTCCATTAGCATCGGGTACTGACCGTGAACAAGTATTACAGTACCTCCATTAGCATCGGGTACTGACCGTGAACAATTATTACAGTACCTCCATTAGCATCGGGTACTGACCGTGAACAATTATTACAGTACCTCCATTAGCATCGGGTACTCAAAGTCAGCAATTATTATATTTCCACCACTTGCATATTTTCAACACATTTTTAATTGGAAACAATCGTTTACAAACAAAATAAGGTTACCTTACCTCGCCCCGCTGTGGACTACTAGAACAACCTTACCTCGCCCCGCTGTGGACTACTAGAACAACCTTACCTCGCCCCGCTGTGGACTACTAGAACAACCTTACCTCGCCCCGCTGTGGACTACTAGAACAACTTTACCTCGCCCCGCTGTGGACTACTAGAACAACCTTACCTCGCCCCGCTGTGGACTACTAGAACAACTTTACCTCGCCCCGCTGTGGACTACTAGAACAACCTTACCTCGCCCCGCTGTGGACTACTAGAACAACCTTACCTCGCCCCGCTGTGGACTACTAGAACAACTTTACCTCGCCCCGCTGTGGACTACTAGAACAACCTTACCTCGCCCCGCTGTGGACTACTAGAACAACTTTACCTCGCCCCGCTGTGGACTACTAGAACAACTTTACCTCGCCCCGCTGTGGACTACTAGAACAACTTTACCTCGCCCCGCTGTGGACTACTAGAACAACTTTACCTCGCCCCGCTGTGGACTACTAGAACAACCTTACCTCGCCCCGCTGTGGACTACTAGAACAACTTTACCTCGCCCCGCTGTGGACTACTAGAACAACTTTACCTCGCCCCGCTGTGGACTACTAGAACAACTTTACCTCGCCCCGCTGTGGACTACTAGAACAACTTTACCTCGCCCGCTGTGGACTACTAGAACAACTTTACCTCGCCCCGCTGTGGACTACTAGAACAACTTTACCTCGCCCCGCTGTGGACTACTAGAACAACTTTACCTCGCCCCGCTGTGGACTACTAGAACAACTTTACCTCGCCCCGCTGTGGACTACTAGAACAACTTTACCTCGCCCCGCTGTGGACTACTAGAACAACCTTACCTCGCCCCGCTGTGGACTACTAGAACAACTTTACCTCGCCCCGCTGTGGACTACTAGAACAACCTTACCTCGCCCCGCTGTGGACTACTAGAACAACTTTACCTCGCCCCGCTGTGGACTACTAGAACAAACATTCTATATATAACCATATGATCCTGCTAGTTCATCCTTGCACAAACCATCTTGCATTAGAAGACGAACTAAAAATGTCAGCTCATAATAAGATGATAGTAAGATGTTCGAGAAAAAACAGATTATATGGAAATCCTGAAGTTAATAAGCAAGTCAAGAGCCCTGTCACGCCAAGTAGCGTATGGAGAATATAGTGTCAGTGACCATAATTTGTACAGACCTTCGGCACATGATTTTTGGGGTAATGTGGTCGGTATTACGCCCGTGTTGCTTTACTTTCCCAAAAAAAAATCCAGTACCCATTAAAGGCTGGGTGAATCTGGAAGCCGTTGATCAGGATCGACCTAGACTTCTTGTCCTTTGTAGTCCAGTTCAATAACAAATAAGCTTTCCCGGCTCTTGGAAATCCTGAGAGCATGACAAATAGATTGTAAGGTGCTTGTATTATGAGAGACTGGACAAACTTTATGGAAATCCTGAGAGCATGACAAAAAGATTGTAAGGTGCCTGTATTATGAGGGACTGGACAAACTATATAAACATCCCCAAATCATAACACAAAGATAGTAAGATATTAAAGAGGTTTGCCGAACGGTATAGACATTCTCAAATGATAACTAAATGATAGTAAGATATCATCAGAGATTGGACAAACTGTATGGACATCCTCAGCTCAAAACATAAAGATAGATTTAATATGAAGGGAAGCTTGTTACAGATAACAATGTTGCCCCACTGGCTCTGAGGTATGTGGGATTAAAAAGGAGGGAATGAGAATTTGTTTAGGTTGTGAGTTATTGAGTAGTTTGTTAAGGTTGTGAGTTATTGAGTTATTTGCCTAGGTAGTGAGATATTTAGATATTTGCTAAGGGTGTAAGTTATTTGCTAAAGTTGTGAGTTATTCAGATATTTGCTCATGTTGTGAGTTATTGAGTCATATTTGCTAAGGTTATGAATAAACTAAATCAGACTCGGAATATGGCATGCTCATGAACGTAGAAGCGACCAAGAAAAATATATCGCAGAAAAGTAGCTTCATGAAAACAAAAACCATGGGTGACGAGCAGACCTCGGGTAGTATAATTAACGATGATCCCAAAAACGAAATAAATATAAAATAGAATAGCACAGGCAAGAGCTGCATTAACAAGACTGAAACCAATTTGGCAAGACATACCAGTCAACATAAAGTACGAGATGAGACTATTGTGCACGCCGGTAATATACATTTGTATATGTCTGCACAAGACGTAACTTAGATAATGAGTTATAGAGGAAAATACTAGCCACGAAAGCGAGATGCTACTGCAGGATACTCAGCATCTACATAAAGATAGCGCATCACAAACTAGAAATGTTCGTCAAGTCGTCACCGATAATATAAGTTCACAGAAAGAACTTCTTACATGTCAAAGACAAAATACAATATGTTTCTACATGAGTGTAACGGAATGTAAGGGATGGGACTAAACGATCTTACAGGGAATAGTAGAGGTATAGAGGGAGACAGGTGAAATGAATTGATGGCATTATAGATCGGACAGGAAACATATTCAGTCAAATGCAGTCACTGACACACAACAGTGGTGGATATAAAAAGTTCACGATGAACTGATAATGTACGGGGTACAGTGGTTTGCATTGAAACTAGCGGTCCTGACAGCGAGACATATCTTCTCTCAGGGATCGTATTATTTACGAACGATCCTGACAATGAGGCATATCTTAAATGTATCATTTATCACTGTTGATCTACCACCAGCGTTCTCCAGACGTGGATGAATCGTGTCTCTAGTTTACGGCAAGTTGCGATATATGCGTTTATCGACCCGTTATATCCGACTTCGACATGGGCAGATTTTTGAACGCCTGACAATATAGCCCACAGAACTGTCTTTGATCTAATATCTTCAAATGCATACTGTCTATGGTTTTTAACATACGTGAAGTGCACACGGTATCTTATGTTTTTCGCCATTTTTCTAAAGGCTAGGCATGAGAATTCCTGACCCAGAGGGACTAGACATGAGAATTCATGACCCAGAGAGGGCTAGACGTGAGAATTCATGACCCAGAGAGGGCTAGACGTGAGAATTCATGACCCAGAGAGGGCTAGACGTGAGAATTCATGACCCAGAGAGGGCTAGACGTGAGAATTCATGACCCAGAGAGGGCTAGACGTGAGAATTCATGACCCAGAGAGGGCTAGACGTGAGAATTCATGACCCAGAGAGGGCTAGACATGAGAATTCATGACCCAGAGAGGGCTAGACAAGAGAATTCGTGACCCAGAGAGGGCTAGACATGAGAATTCATGACCCAGAGAGGGCTAGACAAGAGAATTCGTGACCCAGTGATCAGGAGATGGTTAAACTATGAAGAAACCACGGATTCGAAGAACACAATTCCTACCACTTGTTGCGGGATTTGAACTCGGAACTTTCTTGTCTAGAGATCTACGTCTTACATGTAGACCACCCAATTCACATTCCGTACATTTTACTCTTTCTCTTCTTCCTGCATAACAAATTGTCCCATTTGAATTGTGTTTAAATTCCGAAAGCAGCTCACATGTCCACATAATCGGATAGAGGAAAACCCATAGGTGGACCTCGGCAAAGGTACAGGGATTTAGAGACGTATGTCTACGTCTCTTGTTGCTAAGTGACGTCTCATTGTGTGTGCAGTTTCCTAATGACGTTAGATGACCATGTCTAGAAATCATCTTATTGATTTATATTATTTGTATTCTGTTTCATTTGTTTTCGCCCCAGTTAAAGACCTTTCGGTGGAAACTTTGAGTCTTTGATCAGTCATGCATTGTTGGAAAGCTAAAACACCCCAGTTGTTGGCTTTTAGTGTCACTTTATCATGGTCGTACAAGGGAACATGAGAGCAGAAGCAGAATAAGACTAATCTATTAATAGTTAGGTGTGACATAGTTAGATGTGATATAGTTAGATGTGATATAGTTAGATGTGATATAGTTAGATGTGATATAGTTAGATGTGATATAGTTAGGTGTTATATAGTCAGATGTGATATAGTTAGATGTGATATAGTTAGATGTGAAATAGTTAGATGTGATATAGTTAAGTGTGATATAGTTACGTGATATATAGTCAGATGTGATATAGTTAGATGTGATATAGTTAGATGTGATATAGTTAGATGTGATATCGTTAGGTGTGATATAGTCAGATGTGATATAGTCAGATGTGATATAGTCAGATGTGATATAGTTAAATGTGATATAGTTAAATGTGATATAGTTAGATATGGTATGGTTAGATGTGGTATAGTTAAATGTGATATAGTTAGATATGGTATGGTTAGATGTGGTATAGTAAAATGTGATATAGTTAAATGTGATATAGTTAAATGTGATATAGTTAAATGTGATATAGTTAGATATGGTATGGTTAGATGTGGTATAGTTAAATGTGATATAATTAGATGTAGTATAGTTAGATGTGATATAGTTAAATGTGATATAGTTAAATGTGATAATAGTTAGATGTGATATAGTTAGATGTGATATAGTTAGGTGTGATATAGTTAGGTGTGGTAAAGTTAGGTGTGATATAGTTAGATGTGGTATAGTTAGGCGTGATATAGTTAAATGTGGTATAGTTAAATGTGATATAGTTAGATGTGATATAGTTAGATGTGGTATAGTTACGTGTGATATAGTTAGATGTGATACAGTTAGATGTGATAAGTTAGATGTGATATCGTTAAATGTGATATAGTTAGATATGATATAGTTAGATGTGATATAGTTAGATGTGATATAGTTAGATGTGGTATAGTTAGATGTGATATAGTTAGATGTGGTATAGTTAGATGTGATATAGTTATATGTAATAAAGTTAGATGTGATATAGTTAGATGTGATATAGTTAGATGTGATACAGTTAGATGTGATATAGTTAGATGTGATATAGTTAGATGTGGTATAGTTAGATGTGATATAGTTAGATGTGATATAGTTAGATGTGATATCGTTTAATGTGATATAGTTAGATGTGATATAGTTAGATGTGATATAGTTAGATGTGGTATAGTTAGATGTGATATAGTTAGATGTGACATAGTTAGACGTGATATCGTTTTATGTGATATAGTTGATGTGATATAGTTAGATGTGATATAGTTAGATGTGATATAGTTAGGTGTGATATAGTAAGATGTGATATAGTTAGGTGTGATATAGTTAGGTGTGATATAGTTAGGTGTTATATAGTTAGGTGTGATATAGTTAGATGTGATATAGTCAGGTGTGATATAGTCAGGTGTGATATAGTTAGATGTGATATAGTTAGGTGTGATATAGTTAGGTGTGATATAGTTAGATGTGATATAGTTAGGTGTGATATAGTTAGGTGTGATAAAGTTAGGTGTGATATAGTTAGGTGTGATATAGTTAGGTGTGATATAGTTAGATGTGATATAGTTAGGTGTGAAATAGTTAGGTGTGATATAGTTAGATGTGATATAGTTAAATGTTATATAGTTAGATGTGATATAATTAGATGTGATATAGTCCGGTGTGATATAGTCAGGTGTGATATAGTTAGATGTGATATAGTTAGGTGTGATATAGTTAGATGTGATATAGTTAGGTGTGATATAGTTAGGTGTGATATAGTTAGATGTGATATAGTTAAGTGTGATATAGTTAGGCGTGGTATAGTTAGGTGTGATATAGTTAGGTGTGATATTCCAGGTTAAGTTGGCTATTTTGTTACTAATGTGACTTTTGATGCTGAGAGACTTCAACATATTTATAGCGGTCACCACATTTCGCAATTTCTTCCTTAATTCTGCAAATTTTTTAAATAAAGAGTTTCATTTTCATTTCACTATGAAATCTCTGATAATTTGTTTCTCCATATATTATTAGTTGTCCTTCTCACGTCTCCATATTTTACTAAATTGTCCCTACTTGTTTCTTTATAATTTACTAAATTGTCCCTGCTTACGTCTCCATATTTTACTAAATTGTCCCTACTTGTTTCTCTATATTTTACTAAATGGCCCTTCTTGCTTCTCCATATTTTACTAAATTGTCCCTCTTTATGTCTCCATATTTTACTAAATTGTCCCTACTTACGTCTAAATATTTTACTAAATTTTCCCTACTTGCTTTTCCTTATTTTACTAAATTGTCCCTGCTTACGTCTACATATTTTTACTAAATTGGCACTACTTACTTTTCCATATATTATTAAATTTTCCCTACTTACTTCTATCTGGGGTTAAACAAGGATGTATTTTATCGCCGTTGTTATTTGGAATTGTTATGGACTTCATAATGAAGAAATGCTGCACTGGTAATAAAGGCATCGAATGGATACAAGGAGACCATTTGGAGGACCTCGACTTTGCTGATGACATAGTTCTCATCAGCAGTCAGATAAAAACGATGCAGGAAAACACAAATGAACTATCATCAATAGCCAGCAAAATTGGGCTTGAGATCAATCATGAAAAGACTAAAGTCATGACTAGTTTAATTCCAACAGGTGACAAAATATACATGGAAAACAAACCAGTAGAAGAGATCGATCACTTTATCTATCTTGGAAGTCACATTGATCGAGAAGGGGATACGAGCAAAGAAATTAAAATCAGAATAGCTAAAGCAGCAATGTCTTTCAGAAGCCTTGAAAAGTTGTGGAAATCAAAACTTATCAGCACAAACACAAACTTAGGCTATTCAAATCAAATGTACTATCAACCCTTACGTATGCGTGTGAAAGCTGGAAAACAACAAGAGATATAGAAACAAAGTTGAACGCATTCGAAAATAAATGTCTAAGGAAAATACTTGGTATAGCATGGAACGAATTCAAAACAAATGAGGAAATTAGAGAAATCGCCAATCAACCACTAATATCTTCAGTAATAAAGAAAAGACGATGGTCATACGTTGGACATGTGATGAGAAGAGATAATAACCGAATAGCAAAGCAAGCCCTCATATGGGAAACAACAGGTAAAAGAAAAAGAGGAAGACCCAGGGAGACACTGAGAAGAACATTGATGAGAGAGGCAAGAGCAGCAGGAGTCGGCTCCCTCAATGAGATAGAACTGCTTGCACAGAACAGAGACAGATGGCGAGATTTGATAAAATATCTTTAAAAGAAAACTGCTAGAACAAAAAATCCATATAGGAGAAGGTGTATCTTGGTCTACGCCCTATGGGCCGGTTACGGCTCGAAAGGTCAATAGATAGATAGACTTACTTCTATGTGTTTCAATCACATATTTTAATAAATTTTCCCTACTTACTTCTACATATTTTACTAAATTTTCCCTACTTGCTCCTCCACATTTTACTAAATTGTCCCTGCTTACGTCTGCACATTTTACAAAATTGTGCTACGTACTTGTCCATATTATACTAAATTGTCCCTACTTACTTATCCATATTTTACTAAATTGTCCCTACTTACTTCTCCATATTTTACTAAATTGTCCCTACTTACTTCTCCATATTTTACTAAATTGTCCCTATTTACTTCTCCATATTTCACTAAATTGTCCCTACTTACATCTCCATATTTTACTAAATTGTCCCTACCCTCTTCTCCATACTTTACTAAATGTACCTTATCCACTTCACTATACTCTACTAAATGTACCTTATCCACTTCCCTATACTCTACTAAATGTACTTTATCCACTTCCCTATACTCTACTAAATGTACCTTATCCACTTCCCTATACTCTACTAAATGTACCTTATCCACTTCCCTATACTCTACTAAATGTACCTTATCCACTTCCCTATACTCTACTAAATGTACCTTATCCACTTCACTATACTCTACTAAATGTACCTTATCCACTTCCCTATACTCTACTAAATGTACTTTATCCACTTCCCTATACTCTACTAAATGTACCTTATCCACTACCCTATACTCTACTAAATGTACCTTATCCACTTCCCTATACTCTACTAAATGTACCTTATCCATTTCCCTATACTCTACTAAATGTACCTTATCCACTTCCCTATGCTCTACTAAATGTACCTTATCCACTTCCCTATACTCTACTAAATGTACCTTATCTACTTCTCTATACTCTACTAAATGTACCTTATCCGCTTCTCTATACTCTACTAAATGTACCTTATCCACTTCCCTATACTCTACTAAATGTACCTTATCCACTTCTCTATACTCTACTAAATGTACCTTATCCACTTCCCTATACTCTACTAAATGTACCTTATCCACTTCCCTTTACTCTACTAAATGTACCTTATCTACTTCTCTATACTCTACTAAATGTACCATATCCACTTCCCTATACTCTACTAAATGTACTTTATCCACTTCCCTATACTCTACTAAATGTACCTTATCCACTTCCCTATACTCTACTAAATGTACCTTATCTATATCCCTATACTCTACTAAATGTACCTTATCTATATCCCTATACTCTACTAAATGTACCTTATCTATATCCCTATACTCTACTAAATGTACCTTATCTATATCCCTATACTCTACTAAATGTACCTTATCTATATCCCTATACTCTACTAAATGTACCTTATCTATATCACTATACTATACTAAATGTACCTTATCCACTTCCCTATTTTCTACTAAATGTACCTTATCCACTTTCACATATTCTACTAAATGTACCTTATCCACTTCCCTATATTCTACTAAATGTACCTTATTCACTTCCCTATTTTCTACTAATTAAACCTTATCCACTTCCCTATATTCTACTAAATGTACCTTATCCACTTCCCTATACTTACTAAATGTACCTTATCCATTTCCCTATACTCTAATAAATGTTCCTTATCCACTTCCCTATTTTCTACTAAATGTACCTTATTCACTTCCCTATTTTCTACTAAATGTACCTTATTCACTTCCCTATTTTCTACTAAATGTACCTTATCCACTTCCCTATACTCTACTAAATGTACCTTATCCACTTCCCTATACTCTATTAAATGTACCTTATCCACTTCCCTATGCTCTACTAAATGTACCTTATCCACTTCCCTATTTTCTACTAAATGTACCTTATCCACTTCCCTATACTCTACTAAATGTACCTTATCCACTTCCCTATACTCTACTAAATGTACCTTATTCACTTCACTATTTTCTACTAAATGTACCTTATCTACTTCCCTATACTCTACTAAATGTACCTTATCTACTTCCCTATACTCTACTAAATGTACCTTTTCCACTTCCCTATACTCTACTAAATGTACCTTATCCACTTCCCTATACTCTACTAAATGTACCTTATCCACTTCCCTATACTCTACTAAATGTACCTTATCCACTTCCCTATACTCTACTAAATGTACCTTATCCACTTCCCTATACTCTACTAAATGTTCCTTATCCACTTCCCTATACTCTACTAAATGTACCTTATCCACTTTCCTATACTCTACTAAATGTACCTTATCTACTTCCCTATACTTTACTAAATGTACCTTTTCCACTTCCCTATACTCTACTAAATGTACCTTATCCACTTCCCTATACTCTACTAAATGTACCTTATCCACATCCCTATACTCTACTAAATGTACTTATCCACTTCCCTATACTCTACTAAATGTACCTTATCCACTTCCCTATACTCTACTAAATGTACCTTATCCACTTCCCTATACTCTACTAAATGTACCTTATCCACTTCACTATACTCTACTAAATGTACCTTATTCACTTCCCTATACTCTACTAAATGTACCTTATCCACTTTCCTATACTCTACTAAATGTACCTTATCCACTTCCATATACTCTACTAAATGTACCTTATCTACTTCCCTATACTCTACTAAATGTTCCTTATCCACTTCCCTATACTCTACTAAATGTACCTTATCTACTTCCCTATACTCTACTAAATGTACTTTTTCCACTTCCCTATTTTCTACTAAATGTACCTTATCTACTTCCCTATACTCTACTAAATGTACCTTATCTACTTCCCTATACTGTACTAAATGTACCTTTTCCAATTCCCTATTTTCTACTAAATGTACCTTATCTACTTCCCTATACTCTACTAAATGTTCCTTATCTACTTCCCTATACTCTACTAAATGTACCTTATCTACTTCCCTATACTCTACTAAATGTACCTTTTCCAAATCCCTATTTTCTACTAAATGTACCTTATCTACTTTCCTATACTCTACTAAATGTACCTTATCAACTTCTCTATACTCTACTAAATGTACCTTATCCACTTCTCTATACTCTACTAAATGTACCTTATCCACTTCCCTATACTCTACTAAATGTACCTTATCCACTTCCCTATACTCTACTAAATGTACCTTATCTACTTCCCTATACTCTACTAAATGTACCTTATCCACTTCCCTATACTCTACTAAATGTACTTTTTCCAATTCCCTATTTTCTACTAATGTACCTATCTACTTCCCTATACTCTACTAAATGTTCCTTATCTACTTCCCTATACTCTACTAAATGTACTTATCCACTTCCCTATACTCTACTAAATGTACCTTATCCACTTCCGTATGCTCTACTAAATGTACCTTATCCACTTCCCTATACTCTACTAAATGTACCTTATCCACTTCCCTATACTCTACTAAATGTACCTTATCCACTTCCCTATACTCTACTAAATGTACCTTATCCACTTCCCTATACTCTACTAAATGTACCTTATCCACTTCCCTATATTCTACTAAATATACCTTATTCACTTCCATATTTTCTACTAATTGTACCTTATCCACTTCCCTATATTCTACTAAATGTACCTTATCCACTTCCCTATACTCTACTAAATGTACCTTATCCATTTCCCTATACTCTACTAAATGTTCCTTATCCACTTCCCTATTTTCTACTAAATGTACCTTATTCACTTCCCTATTTTCTACTAAATGTACCTTATCCACTTCCCTATACTCTACTAAATGTACCTTTTCCAATTCCCTATTTTCTACTAAATGTACCTTATCTACTTCCCTATACTCTACTAAATGTTCCTTATCTACTTCCCTATACTCTACTAAATGTACCTTATCTACATCCCTATACTCTACTAAATGTACCTTTTCCAATTCCGTATTTTTCTACTAAATGTACCTTATCTACTTCCCTATACTCTACTAAATGTACCTTATCAACTTGTCTATACTCTACTAAATGTACCTTATCCACTTCCCTATATTCTACCAAATGTACCTTATCCACTTCCCTATACTCTACTAAATGTACCTTATCCACTTCCCTATACTCTACTAAATGTACCTTATCCACTTCCCTATACTCTACTAAATGTACCTTATCTACTTCCATATACTCTACTAAATGTACCTTATCTACTTCCCTATACTCTACTAAATGTACCTTATCCACTTCCTATACTCTACTAAATGTACCTTATCCACTTCCCTATACTCTACTAAATGTACCTTATCTACTTCCCTATACTCTACTAAATGTACCTTATCCACTTCCCTATACTCTACTAAATGTACCTTATCTACTTCCCTATACTCTACTAAATGTACCTTATCCACTTCCATATACTCTACTAAATGTACCTTATCTACTTCCCTATACTCTACTAAATGTACCTTATCTACTTCCATATACTCTACTAAATGTACCTTATCTACTTCCATATACTCTACTAAATGTTCCTTGTCCACTTTCCCTATACTCTACTAAATGTACCTTATCCACTACCCTATACTCTACTAAATGTTCCTTATCTACTTCCCTATACTCTACTAAATGTACATTATCCACTTCCCTATACTCTACTAAATGTACCTTATCTACTTCCCTATACTCTACTAAATGTTCTTTATCTACTTCCCTATACTCTACTAAATGTACCTTATCCACTTCCCTATACTCTACTAAATGTACCTTATCCACTTCCCTATACTCTACTAAATGTACCTTATCCATATCCCTATACTCTACTAAATGTACCTTATCTACTTCCCTATACTCTACTAAATGTTCCTTATCTACTTCCCTATACTCTACTAAATGTACCTTATCCACTTCCCTATACTCTACTAAATGTTCCTAATCTACTTCCCTATACTCTACTAAATGTACCTTATCCACTTCCCTATACTCTACTAAATGTACCTTATCTGCTTCCCTATACTCTACTAAATGTACCTTATCCACTTCCCTATACTCTACTAAATGTACCTTATCCACTTCCTATACTCTACTAAATGTTCCTTATCCACTACCCTATACTCTACTAAATGTTCCTTATCCACTACCCTATACTCTACTAAATGTTCCTTATCCACTACCCTATACTCTACTAAATGTTCCTTATCCACTACCCTATACTCTACTAAATGTTCCTTATCCACTACCCTATACTCTACTAAATGTTCCTTATCTATATCCCTATACTCTACTAAATGTACCTTATCTATATCCCTATACTCTACTAAATGTACCTTATCTATATACCTATACTCTACTAAATGTACCTTATCTATATCACTATACTATACTAAATGTACCTTATCCACTTCCCTATTTTCTACTAAATGTACCTTATCCACTTTCACATATTCTACTAAATGTACCTTATCCACTTCCCCATATTCTACTAAATGTACCTTATTCACTTCCTATTTTCTACTAATTGTACCTTATCCACTTCCCTATATTCTACTAAATGTACCTTATCCACTTCCCTATACTCTACTAAATGTACCTTATCCACTTCCCTATACTCTACTAAATGTACCTTATCCACTTCCCTATACTCTATTAAATGTACCTTATCCACTTCCCTATACTCTACTAAATGTACCTTATCCACTTCCCTATTTTCTACTAAATGTACCTTATCCACTTCCCTATACTCTACTAAATGTACCTTATCCACTTCCCTATACTCTACTAAATGTACCTTATTCACTTCACTATTTTCTACTAAATGTACCTTATCTACTTCCCTATACTCTACTAAATGTACCTTATCTACTTCCCTATACTCTACTAAATGTACCTTTTCCACTTCCCTATACTCTACTAAATGTACCTTATCCACTTCCCTATACTCTACTAAATGTACCTTATCCACTTCCCTATACTCTACTAAATGTACCTTATCCACTTCCCTATACTCTACTAAATGTACCTTATCCACTTCCCTATACTCTACTAAATGTTCCTTATCCACTTCCCTATACTCTACTAAATGTACCTTATCCACTTTCCTATACTCTACTAAATGTACCTTATCTACTTCCCTATACTCTACTAAATGTACCTTTTCCACTTCCCTATACTCTACTAATGTACCTTATCCACTTCCCTATACTCTACTAAATGTACCTTATCCACATCCCTATACTCTACTAAATGTACCTTATCCACTTCCCTATACTCTACTAAATGTACCTTATCCACTTCCCTATACTTTATTAAAAGTACCTTATCTACTTCCCTATACTCTACTAAATGTACCTATCTACTTCCCTATACTCTACTAAATGTTCCTTATCTACTTCCCTATACTCTACTAAATGTACCTTATCCACTTCCCTATACTCTACTAAATGTACCTTATCCCACTTTCCTATACTCTACTAAATGTACCTTATCCACTTCCCTATACTCTACTAAATGTACCTTATCCACTTCCCTATACTCTACTAAATGTACCTTATCCACTTCCCTATAATCTACTAAATGTACCTTATCCCACTTTCCTATACTCTACTAAATGTACCTTATCCACTTCCATATACTCTACTAAATGTACCTTATCTACTTCCCTATACTCTACTAAATGTTCCTTATCCACTTCCCTATACTAAATGTACCTTATCTACTTCCCTATACTCTATTAAATGTACCTTATCCACTTCCCTATACTCTACTAAATGTACCTATCCACTCCCTATTTTCTACTAAATGTACCTTATCCACTTCCCTATACTCTACTAAATGTACCTTATCCACTTCCCTATACTCTACTAAATGTACCTTATTCACTTCACTATTTTCTACTAAATGTACCTTATCTACTTCCCTATACTCTACTAAATGTACCTTATCTACTTCCCTATACTCTACTAAATGTACCTTTTCCACTTCCCTATACTCTACTAAATGTACCTTATCCACTTCCCTATACTCTACTAAATGTACCTTATCCACTTCCCTATATTCTACTAAATGTACCTTATCCACTTCCCTATACTCTACTAAATGTACCTTATCCACTTCCTATACTCTACTAAATGTTCCTTATCCACTTCCCTATACTCTACTAAATGTACCTTATCCACTTTCCTATACTCTACTAAATGTACCTTATCTACTTCCCTATACTCTACTAAATGTACCTTTTCCACTTCCCTATACTCTACTAAATGTACCTTATCCACTTCCCTATACTCTACTAAATGTACCTTATCCACATCCTATACTCTACTAAATGTACCTTATCCACTTCCCTATACTCTACTAAATGTACCTTATCCACTTCCCTATACTTTATTAAAAGTACCTTATCTACTCCCTATACTCTACTAAATGTACCTATCTACTTCCCTATACTCTACTAAATGTTCCTTATCTACTTCCCTATACTCTACTAAATGTACCTTATCCACTTCCCTATACTCTACTAAATGTACCTTATCCACTTCCCTATACTCTACTAAATGTACCTTATCCACTTCCCTATACTCTACTAAATGTACCTTATCCACTTCCCTATACTCTACTAAATGTACCTTATCCACTTCCCTATACTCTACTAAATGTACCTTATCCACTTTCCTATACTCTACTAAATGTACCTTATCCACTTCCATATACTCTACTAAATGTACCTTATCTACTTCCCTATACTCTACTAAATGTTCCTTATCCACTTCCCTATACTCTACTAAATGTACCTTATCTACTTCCTATACTCTACTAATGTACTTTTTCCACTTCCCTATTTTCTACTAAATGTACCTTATCTACTTCCCTATACTCTACTAAATGTACCTTATCTACTTCCCTATACTGTACTAAATGTACCTTTTCCAATTCCCTATTTTCTACTAAATGTACCTTATCTACTTCCCTATACTCTACTAATGTTCCTTATCTACTTCCCTATACTCTACTAAATGTACCTTATCTACTTCCCTATACTCTACTAAATGTACCTTTCCAAATCCCTATTTTCTACTAAATGTACCTTATCTACTTTCCTATACTCTACTAAATGTACCTTATCAACTTCTCTATACTCTACTAAATGTACCTTATCCACTTCCCTATACTCAACTAAATGTACCTTATCAACTTCTCCATACTCTACTAAATGTACCTTATCCACTTCCCTATACTCAACTAAATGTACCTTATCAACTTCTCTATACTCTACTAAATGTACCTTATCAACTTCTCTATACTCTACTAAATGTACCTTATCCACTTCCTATACTCAACTAAATGTACCTTATCCACTTCCCTATACTCTACTAAATGTACCTTATCTACTTCCCTATACTTACTAAATGTTCCTTATCCACTTCCCTATACACTACTAAATGTACCTTATCCACTTCCCTATACTCTACTAAATGTACCTTATCCACTTCCCTATACTCTACTAAATGTACCTTATCTACTTCCCTATACTCTACTAAATGTACCTTATCCACTTCCCTATACTCTACTAAATGTACTTTTTCCAATTCCCTATTTTCTACTAAATGTACCTATCTACTTCCCTATACTCTACTAAATGTTCCTTATCTACTTCCCTATACTCTACTAAATGTACCTTATCCACTTCCCTATACTCTACTAATGTACCTTATCCACTTCCCTATGCTCTACTAAATGTACCTTATCCACTTCCCTATACTCTACTAAATGTACCTTATCCACTTCCCTATACTCTACTAAATGTACCTTATCCACTTCCCTATACTCTACTAAATGTACCTTATCCACTTCCCTATACTCTACTAAATGTACCTTATCCACTTCCCTATACTCTACTAAATGTACCTTATCCACTTCCCTATGCTCTACTAAATGTACCTTATCCACTTCCCTATACTCTACTAAATGTACCTTATCCACTTCCCTATACTCTACTAAATGTACCTTATCCACTTCCCTATACTCTACTAAATGTACCTTATCCACTTCCCTATACTCTACTAAATGTACCTTATCCACTTCCCTATACTCTACTAAATGTACCTTATCCACTTCCCTATATTCTACTAAATGTACCTTATTCACTTCCATATTTTCTACTAATTGTACCTTATCCACTTCCCTATATTCTACTAAATGTACCTTATCCACTTCCTATATACTCTACTAAATGTACCTTATCCATTTCCCTATACTCTACTAAATGTTCCTTATCCACTTCCCTATTTTCTACTAAATGTACCTTATTCACTTCACTATTTTCTACTAAATGTACCTATTCACTTCCCTATTTTCTACTAAATGTACCTTATCCACTTCCCTATACTCTACTAAATGTACCTTTTCCAATTCCCTATTTTCTATTAAATGTACCTTATCTACTTCCCTATACTCTACTAAATGTTCCTTATCTACTTCCCTATACTCTACTAAATGTACCTTATCTACTTCCCTATACTCTACTAAATGTACCTTTTCCAATTCCCTATTTTCTACTAAATGTACCTTATCTACTTCCCTATACTCTACTAAATGTACCTTATCCACTTGTCTATACTCTACTAAATGTACCTTATCCATATCCCTATACTCTACTAAATGTACCTTATCTACTTCCCTATACTCTACTAAATGTTCCTTATCCACTTCCCTATACTCTACTAAATGTACCTTATCCACTTCCCTATACTCTACTAAATGTTCCTAATCTACTTCCCTATACTCTACTAAATGTACCTTATCCACTTCCCTATACTCTACTAAATGTACCTTATCTACTTCCCTATACTCTACTAAATGTACCTTATCCACTTCCCTTTACTCTACTAAATGTACCTTATCCACTTCCCTATACTCTACTAAATGTTCCTTATCCACTACCCTATACTCTACTAAATGTTCCTTATCCACTACCCTATACTCTACTAAATGTTCCTTATCCACTACCCTATACTCTACTAAATTTCCTTATCCACTACCCTATACTCTACTAAATGTTCCTTATCCACTACCCTATACTCTACTAAATGTTCCTTATCCATTACCCTATACTCTACTAAATGTTCCTTACCACTACCCTATACTCTACTAAATGTTCCTTATCCACTTCCCTATACTCTACTAAATGTACTTTTTCCACTTCCCTATTTTCTACTAAATGTACCTTATCTACTTCCCTATACTCTACTAAATGTACCTTATCTACTTCCCTATACTGTACTAAATGTACCTTTTCCAATTCCCTATTTTCTACTAAATGTACCTTATCTACTTCCCTATACTCTACTAAATGTTCCTTATCTACTTCCCTATACTCTACTAAATGTACCTTATCTACTCCCTATACTCTACTAAATGTACCTTTTCCAAATCCCTATTTTTACTAAATGTACCTTATCTACTTTCCTATACTCTACTAAATGTACCTTATCAACTTCTCTATACTCTCCTAAATGTACCTTATCCACTTCCCTATACTCTACTAAATGTACCTTTTCCACTTCCCTATACTATACTAAATGTACCTTATCCACTTCCCTATACTCTACTAAATGTACCTTATCCACTTCCCTATACTCTACTAAATGTACCTTATCCACTTCCCTATATTCTACTAAATATACCTTATTCACTTCCATATTTTCTACTAATTGTACCTTATCCACTTCCCTATATTCTACTAAATGTACCTTATCCACTTCCCTATACTCTACTAAATGTACCTTATCCATTTCCCTATACTCTACTAAATGTTCCTTATCCACTCCCTATTTTCTACTAAATGTACCTTATTCACTTCCCTATTTTCTACTAAATGTACCTTATCCACTTCCCTATACTCTACTAAATGTACCTTTTCCAATTCCCTATTTTCTACTAAATGTACCTTATCTACTTCCCTATACTCTACTAAATGTTCCTTATCTACTTCCCTATACTCTACTAAATGTACCTTATCTACTTCCCTATACTCTACTAAATGTACCTTTTCCAATTCCGTATTTTTCTACTAAATGTACCTTATCTACTTCCCTATACTCTACTAAATGTACCTTATCAACTTGTCTATACTCTACTAAATGTACCTTATCCACTTCCCATATTCTACCAAATGTACCTTATCCACTTCCCTATACTCTACTAAATGTACCTTATCCACTTCCCTATACTCTACTAAATGTACCTTATCCACTTCCCTATACTCTACTAAATGTACCTTATCTACTTCCATATACTCTACTAAATGTACCTTATCTACTTCCCTATACTCTACTAAATGTACCTTATCCACTTCCCTATACTCTACTAAATGTACCTTATCCACTTCCCTATACTCTACTAAATGTACCTTATCTACTTCCCTATACTCCACTAAATGTACCTGATCCACTTCCCTATACTCTACTAAATGTACCTTATCTACTTCCTTATACTCTACTAAATGTACCTTATCCACTTCCATATACTCTACTAAATGTACCTTATCTACTTCCCTATACTCTACTAAATGTACCTTATCTACTTCCATATACTCTACTAAATGTACCTTATCTACTTCCATATACTCTACTAAATGTTCCTTGTCCACTTCCCTATACTCTACTAATGTACCTTATCCACTACCCTATACTCTACTAAATGTTCCTTATCTACTTCCCTATACTCTACTAAATGTACATTATCCACTTCCCTATACTCTACTAAATGTACCTTATCTACTTCCCTATACTCTACTAAAGTTCTTTATCTACTTCCCTATACTCTACTAAATGTACCTTATCCACTTCCCTATACTCTACTAAATGTACCTTATCCACTTCCCTATACTCTACTAAATGTACCTTATCCATATCCCTATACTCTACTAAATGTACCTTATCTACTTCCCTATACTCTACTAAATGTACCTTATCTGCTTCCCTATACTCTACTAAATGTACCTTATCCACTTCCCTATACTCTACTAAATGTACCTTATCCACTTCCCTATACTCTACTAAATGTTCCTTATCCACTACCCTATACTCTACTAAATGTTCCTTATCCACTACCCTATACCTACTAAAGTTCCTTATCCACTACCCTATACTCTACTAAATGTTCCTTATCCACTACCCTATACTCTACTAAATGTTCCTTATCCACTACCCTATACTCTACTAAATGTTCCTTATCTATATCCCTATACTCTACTAAATGTACCTATCTATATCCCTATACTCTACTAAATGTACCTTATCTATATACCTATACTCTACTAAATGTACCTTATCTATATCACTATACTATACTAAATGTACCTTATCCACTTCCCTATTTTCTACTAAATGTACCTTATCCACTTTCACATATTCTACTAAATGTACCTTATCCACTTCCCTATATTCTACTAAATGTACCTTATTCACTTCCCTATTTTCTACTAATGTACCTTATCCACTTCCCTATATTCTACTAAATGTACCTTATCCACTTCCCTATACTCTACTAAATGTACCTTATCCATTTCCCTATACTCTAATAAATGTTCCTTATCCACTTCCCTATTTTCTACTAAATGTACCTTATTCACTTCCTATTTTCTACTAAATGTACCTTATTCACTTCCCTATTTTCTACTAAATGTACCTTATCCACTTCCCTATACTCTACTAAATGTACCTTATCCACTTCCCTATACTCTATTAAATGTACCTTATCCACTTCCCTATACTCTACTAAATGTACCTTATCCACTTCCCTATTTTCTACTAAATGTACCTTATCCACTTCCCTATACTCTACTAAATGTACCTTATCCACTTCCTATACTCTACTAAATGTACCTTATTCACTTCACTATTTTCTACTAAATGTACCTTATCTACTTCCCTATACTCTACTAAATGTACCTTATCTACTTCCCTATACTCTACTAAATGTACCTTTTCCACTTCCCTATACTCTACTAAATGTACCTTATCCACTTCCTATTACTCTACTAAATGTACCTTATCCACTTCCCTATACTCTACTAAATGTACCTTATCCACTTC
Source organism: Megaustenia siamemsis (assembly GCA_032433765.1). Taxonomy (NCBI): domain Eukaryota; kingdom Metazoa; phylum Mollusca; class Gastropoda; order Stylommatophora; family Ariophantidae; genus Megaustenia; species Megaustenia siamemsis. Next base: position 32,466,954 of record JAVIAB010000046.1, on the reverse strand, counting down.
CCTATACTCTACTAAATGTACCTTATCCACTTCCCTATACTCTACTAAATGTTCCTTATCCACTTCCCTATACTCTACTAAATGTACCTTATCCACTTTCCTATACTCTACTAAATGTACCTTATCTACTTCCTATACTCTACTAAATGTACTTTTCCACTTCCCTATACTCTACTAAATGTACCTTATCCACTTCCCTATACTCTACTAAATGTACCTTATCCACATCCCTATACTCTACTAAATGTACCTTATCCACTTCCCTATACTCTACTAAATGTACCTTATCCACTTCCCTATACTTTATTAAAAGTACCTTATCTACTTCCCTATACTCTACTAAATGTACCTATCTACTCCCTATACTCTACTAATGTTCCTTATCTACTTCCCTATACTCTACTAAATGTACCTTATCCACTTCCCTATACTCTACTAAATGTACCTTATCCACTTCCCTATACTCTACTAAATGTACCTTATCCACTTCCCTATACTCTACTAAATGTACCTTATCCACTTCCCTATACTCTACTAAATGTACCTTATCCACTTCCCTATACTCTACTAAATGTACCTTATCCACTTTCCTATACTCTACTAAATGTACCTTATCCACTTCCATATACTCTACTAAATGTACCTTATCTACTTCCCTATACTCTACTAAATGTTCCTTATCCACTTCCCTATACTCTACTAAATGTACCTTATCTACTTCCCTATACTCTACTAAATGTACTTTTTCCACTTCCCTATTTTCTACTAAATGTACCTTATCTACTTCCTATACTCTACTAAATGTACCTTATCTACTTCCCTATACTGTACTAAATGTACCTTTTCCAATTCCCTATTTTCTACTAAATGTACCTTATCTACTTCCCTATACTCTACTAAATGTTCCTTATCTACTTCCCTATACTCTACTAAATGTACCTTATCTACTTCCCTATACTCTACTAAATGTACCTTTTCCAAATCCCTATTTTCTACTAAATGTACCTTATCTACTTTCCTATACTCTACTAAATGTACCTTATCAACTTCTCTATACTCTACTAAATGTACCTTATCCACTTCCCTATACTCAACTAAATGTACCTTATCAACTTCTCCATACTCTACTAAATGTACCTTATCCACTTCCCTATACTCAACTAAATGTACCTTATCAACTTCTCTATACTCTACTAAATGTACCTTATCAACTTCTCTATACTCTACTAAATGTACCTTATCCACTTCCCTATACTCAACTAAATGTACCTTATCCACTTCCCTATACTCTACTAAATGTACCTTATCTACTTCCCTATACTCTACTAAATGTTCCTTATCCACTTCCCTATACACTACTAAATGTACCTTATCCACTTCCCTATACTCTACTAAATGTACCTTATCCACTTCCCTATACTCTACTAAATGTACCTTATCTACTTCCCTATACTCTACTAAATGTACCTTATCCACTTCCCTATACTCTACTAAATGTACTTTTTCCAATTCCCTATTTTCTACTAAATGTACCTATCTACTTCCCTATACTCTACTAAATGTTCCTTATCTACTTCCCTATACTCTACTAAATGTACCTTATCCACTTCCCTATACTCTACTAAATGTACCTTATCCACTTCCCTATGCTCTACTAAATGTACCTTATCCACTTCCCTATACTCTACTAAATGTACCTTATCCACTTCCCTATACTCTACTAAATGTACCTTATCCACTTCCCTATACTCTACTAAATGTACCTTATCCACTTCCCTATACTCTACTAAATGTACCTTATCCACTTCCCTATACTCTACTAAATGTACCTTATCCACTTCCCTATGCTCTACTAAATGTACCTTATCCACTTCCCTATACTCTACTAAATGTACCTTATCCACTTCCTATACTCTACTAAATGTACCTTATCCACTTCCCTATACTCTACTAAATGTACCTTATCCACTTCCCTATACTCTACTAAATGTACCTTATCCACTTCCCTATACTCTACTAAATGTACCTTATCCACTTCCCTATATTCTACTAAATGTACCTTATTCACTTCCATATTTTCTACTAATTGTACCTTATCCACTTCCCTATATTCTACTAAATGTACCTTATCCACTTCCCTATACTCTACTAAATGTACCTTATCCATTTCCTATACTCTACTAAATGTCCTTATCCACTTCCCTATTTTCTACTAAATGTACCTTATTCACTTCCACTATTTTCTACTAAATGTACCTTATTCACTTCCCTATTTCTACTAAATGTACCTTATCCACTTCCCTATACTCTACTAAATGTACCTTTTCCAATTCCCTATTTTCTATTAAATGTACCTTATCTACTTCCCTATACTCTACTAAATGTTCCTTATCTACTTCCCTATACTCTACTAAATGTACCTTATCTACTTCCCTATACTCTACTAAATGTACCTTTTCCAATTCCCTATTTTCTACTAAATGTACCTTATCTACTTCCCTATACTCTACTAAATGTACCTTATCCACTTGTCTATACTCTACTAAATGTACCTTATCCATATCCTATACTCTACTAAATGTACCTTATCTACTTCCCTATACTCTACTAAATGTTCCTTATCTACTTCCCTATACTCTACTAAATGTACCTTATCCACTTCCCTATACTCTACTAAATGTTCCTAATCTACTTCCCTATACTCTACTAAATGTACCTTATCCACTTCCCTATACTCTACTAAATGTACCTTATCTACTTCCCTATACTCTACTAAATGTACCTTATCCACTTCCCTTTACTCTACTAAATGTACCTTATCCACTTCCTATACTCTACTAAATGTTCCTTATCCACTACCCTATACTCTACTAAATGTTCCTTATCCACTACCCTATACTCTACTAAATGTTCCTTATCCACTACCCTATACTCTACTAAATGTTCCTTATCCACTACCTATACTCTACTAAATGTTCCTTATCCACTACCCTATACTCTACAAATGTTCCTTATCCATTACCCTATACTCTACTAAATGTTCCTTATCCACTACCCTATACTCTACTAAATGTTCCTTATCCACTACCCTATACTCTAATAAATGTTCCTACTTACATCTCCATATTTTATTACACGTTTATTACTATCTTCTCCATTTCATTTTAGTAGTTTATTGTTTTTATCTTACACATTTTTTGATATCCCATATATATATATATTGTAGATTCAAGATAAAACCTGATTGTTTTGCTTCGAGCTGTTTATTACGCCACCGTTGTATCAAACCCCAATTAGTGATCATTAATTTCTCATGTGCACATTGTCTTTTGTTGAACTAATCGCTAGTTCTTAATTTAACGCGAACTTTACTTCAGAGGGAATAATAGAACAAAGAAGTATGTGTTAGCACTCGGAAAAATTGACAGACAAACATATGTATTATTGTTATTATATATATTATATATGTATTATTATTAATATATGTATATGTATTATTATTTGTACCCAACTTTACTCAGACTTGCCGATACCATTAATTCAGAGTCTTGCAAGCACTCGTTTACTTCTCGACATGACTTGAACCACTTCATGGTGTCAACATAATGAGTGTTGCCAGCCCTCGTTTACTTCTCGACATGACTTGAACCACTTCGTGGTGTCAACATAATAAGTGTTGCCAGCCCTCGTTTACTTCTCGACATGACTTGAACCACTTCGTGGTGTCAACATAATGAGTGTTGCCAGCCCTCATTTACTTCTCGACATGACTTGAACCAGTTCATGGTGTCAATATAATAAGTGTTGCCAGCCCTCGTTTACTTCTCGACATGACTTGAACCACTTCGTGGTGTCAACATAATAAGTGTTGCCAGCCCTCATTTACTTCTCGACATGACTTGAACCACTTCGTGGTGTCAACATAATAAGTGTTGCCAGCCCTCATTTACTTCTCGACATGACTTGAACCACTTCATGGTGTCAACATAATGAGTGTTGCCAGCCCTCGTTTACTTCTCGACATGACTTAAACCACTTCATGGTGTCAACATAATGAGTCTTGCCAGCGCTCGTTTATTTCTCGACATGACTTAAACCACTTCATGGTGTCAACATAATGAGTGTTGCCAGCCCTCGTTTACTTCTCGACATGACTTGAACCACTTCATGATGTCAACATAATGAGTGTTGCCAGCTCTCGTTTACTTCTCTACATGACTTAAACCACTTCATGGTGTCAACATAATGAGTGTTGCCAGCCCTCGTTTACTTCTCGACATGACTTAAACCACTTCATGGTGTCAACATAATGAGTGAAGCCAGCCCACTTGTACTGCCTCGAATGATTTATATTACCTGTTGACTTTATGATAAACTAAATTGAAAAGTTACCCTAAAGTATTTAAGACTTGTTACTAATTAATGTCACTTCTATGAGTGTGTCCAAATGGAGGTTATCTTTAAGAAGGTGTTGATAGAACACCACAGAACACTGGTCATGCAACGAACAATAACAGCTTTGTTCATACAACAAACACCAAAGAATACTGGTCATACGACAGAAAATAGGATCAGTGGTCATACAACAGACAATAGGATCAGTGGTCATACAACAGACAATAGGATCAGTGGTCATACAACAGACAATAGGATCAGTGGTCACAACAGACAATAGGATCACGGTCATACAACAGAAAATAGGACCATGGTCATACACAGACAATAGGATCACTGGTCATACAACAGAAAATAGGATCATGGTCATACAACAGAATATAGGGTCGCTGGTCATACAACAGAAAATAGGGTCGCTGGTCATACAACGAACAATAGGATCACTGGTCATGCAACAGAAAATAGGATCACTGGTCATACAACAGAAAATAGGATCACTGGTCATACAACGAACAATAGGAACAATGGTCATACAACAGACAGTAGGATCACTGGACATACAACAGAAAATAAGATCACTGGTCATACAACAGAAAATAGGATCACTGGTCATACAACAGAAAATAGGTTCACTGGTCATACAACAGAAAATAGGATCACTAGTCATACAATCAACATCAAAGAACCCTGGTTGTAAATAACACATTTAAACACTGGTTGTAAATAATACAGTTATACACTGGTTGTAAATAACACAGTTAAACACTGGTTGTAAATAACACTGGTAAACACTGGTTGTAAATAACATATTTAAACACTTGTTGTAAATAACACATTTAAACACTGGTTGTAAATAACACAGTTTTAAACACTGGTTGTAAAAAACACATTTAATCACTGGTTGTAAATAACACAGTTAAACACTGGTTGTAAATAACACAGTTAAACACTGGTTGTAAATTACACAGTTAAACACTGGTTATAAATAACACAGTTGAACACTGGTTGCTAGTAATATATTGTAGTGTGTATACTCTCGTGGCAAGGCGCTGCGTTATGGAGTATGGGTTTATCCTGCTTCGGTTTGTCTGTTGTTCTTGACTTTCTCTGTTGTTCATTATTTGTGAAAATTGTTCCTAGTGTTGTAAACACCCTTCTCATCTTCTCAAATAACTCGTTGATCTGCCACCTTGGAAAGTTTTCCTTTTACAATAATCTTGATTTCCTATTGTCTTTGGTTGTAAACACCTTCTGCTAGACTCCTCACAGAAAAAAGTTACTGCCCCTAATGACTGTTTCCGCTTTCATAATTCCATGTTCACCGAAGCACATACTTCGGTGCTTGTTTCGGCACCTTCTTCTTCTATCCCGGGGGGGGGGGGGGGGGGGGGGTGGTTAGCTTCGGCACACTGACAGATTTCGTCTACATTCTCCATTTCTTTCTATTTTCATACATTCTTTGGTACTTTCCAAATCGAAGTATGGCTATTTTTTAATGTTATCTTCCCATTTGTTTGTCTTCCTACATTGCCTTCTTGCTCCTTTCACAGTTCCTCGGAGAATGGTCTTCGTGTTGCCTACAATGGTTAATTGTCTTTGTGAGATGTAGCACATGTTCTAGAGAACAACAGAAAGCTGTGAGAGTTTAACGAGTCCATGTTTGTACGAGCTCGTTTTGGTGCCTCTTAACGGGTGATACCGTACACTGTCAGCTACACAATTTACGGGTGATACCGTACACTGTCAGCTACACAATTTACGGGTGATACCGTACACTGTCAGCTACACAATTTACGGGTGATACCGTACACTGTCAGCTACACAATTTACTAGTCAAATACTGATTATACAACCCATTAGAGCGTGCACAAGAGCAGTTAAGTACATTTAATTCAAGGTGTCAACCAGGTCAAGGGCCTCAGGGTAGTTTCCTGCCTGGAATTTAAAAAAATCAAACCGTGTAAACATGGCATGATAATGTCCCTCGGTATTGCCGATCATCGATCTCTAATTTCGCACAGTTTAGTGCCAGTATAATTACAGCTTCCAGATGGACAGTTACCGTTCTGTTCACAATTTTCTCCACTAATTTACCATACAAGATCTGTTAGTTTGGTAGCAGCTTACCGGAAGTGGATCTTTAACAAGCTCGGATAAATATCACAAACAGTAAGAAGCCAATCCTCAAACGCTGTCAAAACCTGCCAACCCTAAACATTGTCACCAGATTTATAATCAATACGTCATGATGGTGCTCGCTACCGCAACTTGCAGAGATGGAGCTATTATTTGCATTGACAGTGCTCTTATTTACCGGGTAATCATTACTACACTCATGCGGTGTGCATTAGCACTCTCATCTTTACCGGATAGCATGAGAAACCTGCCGCGACACGCCCACGTCACCGACAATTACAAGATTGATTCCTTACTGTCAATCACGTTGTGAACTCATTTGTCCGAACTGCAGCAGAAAAACACTGCTTTGTTATTTTAAAGTAGCAAGAAGTGTTCTTTAATATGGACTTCCGGTTTCCAAGATTGCGAAATACAGTTTCTGTTCCATCGACCGCTGCAATATTTGCGTTTGGAGCTGATAATTAATTTCAGCTCTCTAATGTAGATCACTGTTTTGAGGTCAATCGGATGTTTCAAATGACGGCTTCACGACGTTACTACGAAGTTCGCGCACTAGACAGCGGTCCATGGTGAATCAGGTGGTGTGAATACCACCTCCCTCCGTCGACGTCATAATACGTCATGACGTTCAGTCTGTGGGTAGTAAGATCAAAGTCTAACCATCTTGGATAAAGACGAAAAAACACGAAGTCCCGTCGTGTGCACTCCGTGCACGTTAAGGAACACTTAGCAGTTGGACATCGAAAAAGGAGTAGGCCAAATTGTCGCTTCTCGGCAAATTGACAGGAGAATGTAACACAGGGTCAGTGCTGCCAACCCTAGTAACGGGCCATAGAGGGGAATGTAACACAGGGTCAGTGCTGCCAACCCTAGTAGACGGGCCATAGAGGGGAATGTAACACTGGGTCAGTGCTGCCAACCCTAGTAGACGGGCCATGGAGGGGAATGTAACTACTCACAGGGTCAGTGCTGCCAACCCTAGTAGACGGGCTATAGAGAGGATTCTAGGTGCATCGTTAGGAATTAGCCGTGACAGGGTCAGTGCTGCCAACCCTAGTAGACGGGCCATAGAGAGGATTCTAGGTGCATCGTTAGGAATTAGCCGTGACAGGGTCAGTGCTGCCAACCATAGTAGACGGGCCATAGAGAGGATTCTAGGTGCATCGTTAGGAATTAACCGTGACAGGGTCAGTGCTGCCAACCCTAGTAGACGGGCCATAGAGAGGATTCTAGGTGCATCGTTAGGAATTAGCCGTGACAGGGTCAGTGCTGCCAACCCTAGTAGACTGGCCATAGAGAGGATTCTAGGTGCATCGTTAGGAATTAGCCGTGACAGGGTCAGTGCTGCCAACCCTAGTAGACGGGCCATAGAGAGGATTCTAGGTGCATCGTTAGGAATTAGCCGTGACAGGGTCAGTGCTGCCAACCCTAGTAGACGGGCCATAGAGGGGATTCTAGGTGCATCGTTAGGAATTAGCCGTGACAGGGTCAGTGCTGCCAACCCTAGTAGACGGGCCATAGAGAGGATTCTAGGTGCATCGTTAGGAATTAGCCGTGACAGGGTCAGTGCTGCCAACCCTATAGACGGGCCATAGAGAGGATTCTAGGTGCATCGTTAGGAATTAGCCGTGACAGGGTCAGTACTGCCAACCCTAGTAAACGGGCCATAGAGGGGAGTCTAGGTGCATCGTTAGGAATTAGCCGTGACAGGGTCAGTGCTGCCAACCCTAGTAGACGGCCATAGAGAGGATTCTAGGTGCATCGTTAGGATTAGCCGTGACAGGGTCAGTGCTGCCACCCTAGTAAACGGGCCATAGAGGGGAGTCTAGGTGCATCGTTAGAAATTAGCCGTGACAGGGTCAGTGCTGCCAACCCTAGTAGACGGGCCATAGAGGGAAGTCTAGGTGCATCGATAGGAATTAGCCGTGACAGGGACAGTGCTGCCAACCCTAGTAGACGGGCCATAGAGGGGAGTCTAGGTGCATCGTTAGGAATTAGCCGTGACAGGGTCAGTGCTGCCAACCCTAGTAGACGGGCCATAGAGGGAGTCTAGGTGGATCGTTAGGAATTAACCGTGACCTCGAACTTTGCAAAATGATCGGAAGAGAAATAGGGAGGTTAAAAGTCGTAACTGAACCCTAGAGAGCATTGACGGGTAGCATGGACAACCATTTAGATATTCTGACCATGATCGAGTTACGAGGGATATTTTCCTAAATTAGCTGCAATTATCCAGCCTGACAAACAACATTAGGTTCTGTGGCGGTGGGGAGGAATGTAGAGTTAAAAGGGTTAGAGACACAGGGGAACGTAAATGTAGACTGATAAAACAGACTCAGGGTAACTTACATTTTGTGTACTTGAAGACCACGAATCGAGCGATCGACTCAGAGGTAAATTGAAATTCTAGCTAGTTCAGAGACTTGAACAGGAATAGAAAATTAGAGACAGAAATTAGAAGTTAGTCTGATATCAATCACACAGTGTACGATATGTTTTCCTAACAGAGAAATATGAGCTGATCAGTGCATGGATAACATGCAAGCCAAGACAGTCCGGCCCACAACAAAGATGCTATAGTCAGAGAAAGCTCTCTACCCTTAGGTATCAATCGGATGTTAACGAAACCGATTATTCACATTATGACGACATAGGATCGCATGTCTGCTGACTGAAAGACATAATATCGCATGTCTGCTGACTGAAAGACATAAGATCCCATGTCTGCTGACTGAAAGACATAGGATCGCATGTCTGCTGACTGAAAGACATAGGATCGCATGTCTGCTGACTGAAAGACATAAGATCGCATGTCTGCTGACTGAAAGACATAGGATCGCATGTCTGCTGACTGAAAGACATAGGGTCGCATGTCTGCTGACTGAAAGACATAAGTTCGCATGTCTGCTGACTGAAAGACATAGGGTCGCATGTCTGCTGACTGAAAGACATAAGTTCGCATGTCTGCTGACTGAAAGACATAGGATCGCATGTCTGCTGACTGAAAGACATAAGATCGCATGTCTGCTGACTGAAAGACATAGGATCGCATGTCTGCTGACTGAAAGACATAGGGTCGCATGTCTGCTGACTGAAAGACATAAGTTCGCATGTCTGCTGACTGAAAGACATAGGGTCGCATGTCTGCTGACTGAAAGACATAAGATCGCATGTCTGCTGACTGAAAGACATAGGGTCGCATGTCTGCTGACTGAAAGACATAAGTTCGCATGTCTGCTGACTGAAAGACATAAGTTCGCATGTCTGCTGACTGAAAGACATAGGATCGCATGTCTGCTGACTGAAAGACATGTCACCAACGATTGTTTATTCCAAATTTCGTGTGTGATGTATCTAGAAGTGTGATTTGGAATGGGAGAGTGCTGGGTTATCCTAGACCAGAATCCCTCACTGCTACACTCGGAACGCTGAAACTCTCGACGATATAATGTAACCGCTCTGAAATCGAGGAATAACTGCCTTCATGGCGAGAGACACGTGAGTTGCCAGTGTGAAAAGTAAGTAAAGAATCAGAAAGTGATATTCAGTTCCCCAGGACTTGCCTAGACATTTAAAAAACGCTGGCGCATGCAAACAAATAAATAAACAAACAAACAAACAAATAAATAAACAAACAAACAAACAAATAAATAAACAAACAAACAAACAAACAAACAAATAAACAAACAAACAAACAAATAAAAAAAACAAGCAAAAGTATAATGGACAATGTAAAGGTTCAAGAAGTAAAAGAACACTGGTCGATGTAAAGTGTCAGAAGTTACAAGAACACTGGTCGATGTAAAGTGTCAGAAGTTACAAGATCACTGGTCGATGTAAAGTGTCAGAAGTAAAAGAACACTGGTTGATGTAAAGTGTCAGAAGTAAAAGAACACTGGTCGATGTAAGTGTCAGAAGTAAAAGAACACTGGTCGATGTAAAGTGTCAGAAGTAAAAGGACACTGGTCGATGTAAAGTGTCAGAAGTAAAAGAACACTGGTTGATGTAAAGTGTCAGAAGTTACAAGAACACTGGTCGATGTAAAGTGTCAGAAGTAAAAGAACACTGTCGATGTAAAGTGTCAGAAGTTACAAGAACACTGGTCGATGTAAAGTGTCAGAAGTTACAAGAACACTGGTCGATGTAAAGTGTCAGAAGTTACAAGAACACTGGTCGATGTAAAGTGTCAGAAGTAAAAGAACACTGGTCGATGTAAAGTGTCAGAAGTTACAAGAACACTGGTCGATGTAAAGTGTCAGAAGTTACAAGAACACTGGTCGATGTAAGTGTCAGAAGTAAAAGAACACTGGTCGATGTAAAGTGTCAGAAGTAAAAGAACACTGGTCGATGTAAAGTGTCAGAAGTAAAAGAACACTGGTCGATGTAAAGTGTCAGAAGTAAAAGAACACTGGTCGATGTAAAGTGTCAAAAGTTACAAGAACACTGGTCGATGTAAAGTGTCAGAAGTAAAAGAACACTGGTCGATGTAAAGTGTCAGAAGTAAAAGGACACTGGTCGATGTAAAGTGTCAGAAGTAAAAGAACTCTGGTCGATGTAAAGTGTCAGAAGTAAAAGAACACTGGTCGATGTAAAGTGTCAGAAGTAAAAGAACTCTGGTCGATGTAAAGTGTCAGAAGTAAAAGAACACTGATCGATGTAAAGTGTCAGAAGTAAAAGAACTCTGGTCGATGTAAAGTGTCAGAAGTTACAAGAACACTGGTCGATGTAAAGTGTCAGAAGTTACAAGAACACTGGTCGATGTAAAGTGTCAGAAGTAAAAGGACACTGGTCGATGTAAAGTGTCAGAAGTAAAAGAACACTGGTCGATGTAAAGTGTCAGAAGTAAAAGGACACTGGTGTCAAAAGTTACAAGGACACTGGTCGATGTAAAGTGTCAGAAGTAAAGGACACTGGTCGATGTAAAGTGTCAAAGTTACAAGGACACTGGTCGATGTAAAGTGTCAGAAGTAAAAGGACACTGGTTGATGTAAAGTGTCAGAAGTAAAAGGACACTGGTCGATGTAAAGTGTCAAAAGTTACAAGGACACTGGTCGATGTAAGTGTCAGAAGTAAAAGAACACTGTTCGATGTAAAGTGTCAAAAGTAAAAGAACACTGGTCGATGTAAAGTGTCAGAAGTAAAAGGACACTGGTCGATGTAAAGTGTCAAAAGTTACAAGATTACTGGTCGATGTAAAGTGTCAAAAGTTACAAGAACACTTGTCGATGTAAAGTGTCAGAAGTAAAAGAACACTGGTCGATGTAAAGTGTCAGAAGTAAAAGAACACTGGTCGATGTAAAGTGTCAGAAGTAAAAGAACACTGGTCGATGTAAAGTGTCAAAAGTTACAAGGACACTGGTCGATGTAAAGTGTCAGAAGTTACAAGGACACTGGTCGATGTAAAGTGTCAGAAGTAAAAGAACACTGGTCGATGTAAAGTGTCAGAAGTAAAAGGACACTGGTCGATGTAAAGTGTCAAAAGTTACAAGAACACTGGTCGATGTAAAGTGTCAAAAGTTACAAGAACACTGGTCGATGTAAAGTGTCAGAAGTAAAAGAACACTGGTCGATGTAAAGTGTCAGAAGTAAAAGGACACTGGTCGATGTAAAGTGTCAGAAGTAAAAGAACACTGGTCGATGTAAAGTGTCAGAAGTAAAAGAACACTGGTCGATGTAAAGTGTCAAAAGTTACAAGGACACTGGTCGATGTAAAGTGTCAGAAGTAAAAGAACACTGGTCGATGTAAAGTGTCAGAAGTAAAAGGACACTGGTCGATGTAAAGTGTCAGAAGTTACAAGAACACTGGTCGATGTAAAGTGTCAAAAGTTACAAGAACACTGGTCGATGTAAAGTGTCAGAAGTTACAAGAACACTGGTCGATGTAAAGTGTCAGAAGTTACAAGAACACTCGTCGATGTAAAGTGTCAGAAGTTACAAGGACACTGGTCGATGTAAAGTGTCAGAAGTTACAAGAACACTGGTCGATGTAAAGTGTCAGAAGTAAAAGGACACTGGTCGATGTAAAGTGTCAGAAGTAAAAGGACACTGGTCGATGTAAAGTGTCAGAAGTAAAAGGACACTGGTCGATGTAAAGTGTCAGAAGTAAAAGAACACTGGTCGATGTAAAGTGTCAGAAGTTACAAGAACACTGGTCGATGTAAAGTGTCAGAAGTTACAAGAACACTGGTCGATGTAAAGTGTCAGAAGTAAAAGGACACTGGTCGATGTAAAGTGTCAGAAGTAAAAGAACACTGGTCGATGTAAAGTGTCAGAAGTTACAAGAACACTGGTCGATGTAAAGTGTCAGAAGTTACAAGAACACTGGTCTATGTAAGTGTCAGAAGTAAAAGGACACTGGTCGATGTAAAGTGTCAGAAGTAAAAGAACACTGGTCGATGTAAAGTGTCAGAAGTTACAAGAACACTGGTCGATGTAAAGTGTCAGAAGTTACAAGAACACTGGTCGATGTAAAGTGTCAGAAGTAAAAGGACACTGGTCGATGTAAAGTGTCAGAAGTTACAAGAACACTGGTCGATGTAAAGTGTCAAAAGTTACAAGAACACTGGTCGATGTAAAGTGTCAGAAGTTACAAGAACACTGGTCGATGTAAAGTGTCAGAAGTAAAAGAACACTGGTCGATGTAAGTGTCAGAAGTAAAAGGACACTGGTCGATGTAAAGTGTCAAAAGTTACAAGAACACTGGTCGATGTAAAGTGTCAGAAGTAAAAGAACACTGGTCGATGTAAAGTGTCAGAAGTAAAAGGACACTGGTCGATGTAAAGTGTCAGAAGTAAAAGGACACCGGTCGATGTAAAGTGTCAGAAGTAAAAGAACACTGGTCGATGTAAAGTGTCAGAAGTAAAAGGACACTGGTCGATGTAAAGTGTCAAAAGTTACAAGAACACTGGTCGATGTAAAGTGTCAGAAGTAAAAGAACACTGGTCGATGTAAAGTGTCAGAAGTAAAAGAACACTGGTCGATGTAAAGTGTCAAAAGTTACAAGAACACTGGTCGATGTAAAGTGTCAGAAGTTACAAGAACACTGGTCGATGTAAAGTGTCAGAAGTAAAAGAACACTGGTCGATGTAAAGTGTCAGAAGTAAAAGGACACTGGTCGATGTAAAGTGTCAGAAGTAAAAGAACACTGGTCGGTGTAAAGTGTCAAAAGTTACAAGAACACTGGTCGATGTAAAGTGTCAGAAGTAAAAGAACACTGGTCGATGTAAAGTGTCAAAGTTAAAAAGACACAAATATTAGCCCAACCACTGAACAGCTTCGGATGCTAATATTACCTCATGTCACATATTTCTCTATAAATTGTCTCCATCACTTTGTCATCTTTCCTTGGAGAACTGGTTCTACTCTGACATTTCACTCTCCCTGCAATCTGTTTTCGGACAGCCATGTTCTGTTTTAAACATATTCAAGGAGTGATCGTTTTCTCATTAATTGATATAAAAGATACATCAAGGCTTGCTTAAGATTCACACTCAATATTTTACCTGTTTGAATGAATTCAATTTTGGGAGAAAAAAAGGATACTGCACTTTGGGAAATGAATACTTTTTTATTTTCAACGAATAAGAGCGAAACAAAAATGACAAGATTAGAAATACGGGAGAGGAATGTCTTCGAGCCAGACGAGTGTGGCCGACACCTTTCTTGACAGACAAGTGTCTGACTCTGAACAATGCCATTTCTTTGTCAGTCACGGTTAACCACTCCTTCCCCTTGCCATGAAAATCATAAATGAGAAATATCGATTTTTGGATTGAGTGTCTAATGTGGCAGATGAGAGGACGTATTCATAGATCATTTTGATCCATTTGTAGGGTTAGAAATATAATAGATCATTTTTATCCATTTGTAGGGTTAGAAATATAATAGATCATTTTTATCCATTTGTAGGGTTAGAAATATAATAGATCATTTTTATCCATTTGTAGGGTTAGAAATATATAGATCATTTTGATCCATTTGTAGGGTTAGAAATATAATAGATCATTTTTATCCATTTGTAGGGTTAGAAATATAATAGATCATTTTTATCCATTTGTAGGGTTAGAAATATAATAGATCATTTTTATCCATTTGTAGGGTTAGAAATATAATAGATCATTTTTATCCATTTGTAGGGTTAGAAATATAATAGATCATTTTTATCCATTTGTAGGGTTAGAAATATAATAGATCATTTTTATCCATTTGTAGGGTTAGAAATATAATAGATTATTTTTATCCATTTGTAGGGTTAGAAATATAATAGATCATTTTTATCTATTTGTAGGTTAGAAATATAATAGATTATTTTTATCCATTTGTAGGGTTAGAAATATAATAGATCATTTTTATCCATTTGTAGGGTTAGAAATATAATAGATCATTTTTATCCATTTGTAGGGTTAGACATATAATAAACCATTTTTATCCATTTGTAGGGTTAGATATAATAAACCATTTTTATCCATTTGTAGGGTTAGACATATAATAAACTATTTTTATCCATTTGTATGTTTAGACATATAATAAACCATTTTTATCCATTTGTAGGGTTAGATATAATAAACCATTTTTATCACTTTCTTAGTTTAGAAATGTAGCACATCATTTTCAGTTTAAAGTGCGTCGGCGGAGCACCCTAGTAGATTCTCGTGCATGTATTCATTGTGTCCAATTCTAAGATGTCGCTAAATTCTTTTACTAAAATTTCGGATATTTCTTCATGTTCTAATATGTGTATATTTTTTAGGTGTGTGTTCCTGTTGCTGGTTTTTGGTCGTAATATTGTTTGGTCCTGTTTTGTTTTCAAAGCTGTAGAAATCTGAAGTCATCGTCTTGTATTGTATCATGAACTGATACAAGACTGAACATACTACAGAATAAACTTAACAGGGTACTTCCGGTTTCAAGATGGCGCGGTCATGTTTGTGTCAACGTACGTTTTTTACCGGTAAGATGATTAATCCTATCTTTCCAATACCGATAAGTATATAGATAGGAAGTTCCACTGTTGGAATCTTAGCCGGTGCAGCGGAATACGTGCATGTGATCTGAAATCCTCTATCATGTGCACAATAGTGTGTTCTGTGTTGATTGCAATATACATGTATTATTGGAATATAGGCCAATATGGCGGAAAGACGGCAAGAACCATTATGGCTCAGTATGAAAGTGTTCCTTGTTGCAGTTTCCTCATATTCCAAGTCCGTTGCCGGAGCTGCTGAGTTTGTACTCGTTGCACGCCGTCAGCTGTGCATTATCCTGATCATGTTTCGATGTTCCGATTGCTTACCATGAATGATGATATCGTATAAAGGACAGTTCAGCTGTTTTCACTTTCGGTGCCGCTTGACCTTATGTCTTTTGGCGTGTGCTGTAGCTGCTAAATGCAATAGAGAAGATATAAAGCATTGATGAACAGTGGGAAATGCTAAAAGAATCAATGCAACAAACATCAAAAGAGTTCATACCACCAGGAGGACAAAGTCAAGAAAGAAATGGATGGCAGATGACATTTTGCAGCTAATGGATACAAGAGGAAGAAATAAAGAAAATAAAGATGAGTATAAGAGATTAAATAAAGAAATTGTAGTAAAATGCAATGAAGCAAAAGAAGCATGGCTAAACGAGCGATGCAAAGAGATTGAAATGCAATAAAAAGGAGATGCCTAAGCTATATCCAAACAAACTGAGGAATTAACCAGGAAGAAAAACGGAATCAAAAACTGGATGTCTAAGATCAAAGGAAGGAGAACTGTTGATTGATGAAGAAAACATAAGGGAACGATGGACAGAATACATTAAAGATCTTTATAATGATGAACGAACGGAAGTAAATATTAAGGATAATGGAGAAGGACCAGAAATACTCAGAGAGGAAGTGGAAGACGCCTTGCGCAATATGAAAGCCGGCAAAGCTCCTGGACCAGATAATATAACTAAAGAAGAGATTGAAGCCATGGGTGATTTTGGAATAGAATTAATAACAAAAATATTGAATGATATCTACAACAGCGGATATATACCAGACGACATGCTCAAATCAATATTCATAGCCCTACCAAGAAATCGGGTGCGATTGAGTGTGTGATCATCGCACAATAAGCCTTATGAGTTATATGACTAAGATATTGCTAAGAATCATCATGCGAAGAGTGCAAAACAAAATCAGTCCAGAAATTAGTGATGCGCAGTGTGGTTTTGATAGAGTTAAAGAAACGAGCAATGCCATTTATATCATAAAATCTTTAGCAGAAAGAGCCATAGAGGTGAAAACAGATCTATACCTATGTTTCATAGATTACACCAAGGCATTTGACAAAGTAAAGCACCAAGAAATAATCAACATTTTAGAAAGCATAGAGGTAGACAGCAAAGATCTAAGAATAATAAAGAACATGTACTGGCAACAAACAACGGCGATAAGAACTGGAAACCAATTGGGAATGTTTCAACAAAAAAACAGGGTGTTAGACAAGGTTGTGTACTGTCACCAGATTTGTTTAATATTTATAGTGAGATTGTTTTAAGATCCATAAGGGACATGCCTGGAATAACAATTGGAGGTCACAATATAAATAATCTAAGGTATGCTGATGATACAGTCTTAATCGCTAAGAGTGAAATGAGTTACAAGAAATGTTGAACATTATAGTGAAAGAAAGCAAAAATAAAGGACTCAGCCTTAATAGCAAAAAGACAGAGGAAATGGTAACAACAAAGAAAAAGACATCACTTCAGTGCAAAATAAAGACAAGTGGAACAATATTAAAACAGATAAATGAATTTAAATATTTGGGAACTTTGTTACCTCAGATGGAAGATGTACAAAAGAGGTGAGATGTAGAATGGCTCAGGCAAAAGCAGCTTTCCAAAAAGGGAGGAAGATACTATGCAATCCATTTTGACAATAGAAACAAGAGAAAGAGTTCTTAAATGTTACGTAGAGCCAGTCTTAACATATGGATGCGAATCATGGACAATAGGACAACAGACAAGAAATCACTTGAGTCTGTAGAAATGTTGTTTTACAGAAGAATGTTGAGAGTACCATGGACAGCTAAGAAGAGTAATGAAGATGTTCTGAGAGAGGTCAAAGCAAAAAAAGATAGCTAATTTCCGATATTATGAAGAAACAATCATCATTTTTTGGCCATGTAATGAGAAGAGAACAACTGGAATGTATTGTAAGAACTGGGAAAATTGAGGGACGAAGAGATAGAGGGAAGCAAAGAGAAAAAAATAACAGACAGCTTAAGAGAATGGCTTGGCAGAAGGTCAACAACAGAAATGATAATAGCTGCCGAGATCGAAAGTTGTTGAGAGATATGATCACCTACGCCTGCAGGCCCAGTACTTGATGATGATGATGATGATGTAGCTTCTATGATGGGTACTGCAGCTGTCTTTCTTTGTCTGGGTCCTTCAATGAGATGAGTTTTAATTCGGATGATCCCACTGGCATGGACGGTTGAGCATAGATTTTAATTTGTTTGCAGTGATACCGTGGCGCTCACTAACCATAACCATACAACTTTAACAGAACAAAATAGAGAGCCTGCTAGGAAAACTACGGGGAAATAGGGAAAACCCCTAAAAGCATAGTTCTGTGGCTGATATTTGCTGGTGTATCACTCTCAGATGCCATGTCCGGATTCGTTTGCGATCGTGCTTCTTCCTTGTTTCTCTTATACCACAGTCAAGTCAACAACTAAAGGTTCCATCTGCACCATGATTTGTTTTACCACTGCAAGTTTTTTGGTGATGTGGTCGATATAACGCCAGGCCGCCTTTACTTTCCAGAAAAATCTCTGGTACCCATTTTTAGATTCTGGGTGAACCCCGGAGTCTTGTCGGTCCAAAAAAAGTCCGCCACTACTGGGGATCAAATCTGAATATTTCTGGTCAGGAAACGAGCACACTAACCACTCGGCCACCGAGGCTCCTCCACTTCTAATCAAATCCACTGTTGATTTCCTCCACTGACACGCTATGAAAATGTAACCTATCTTTTGTCTCCTTCCACTGTCGCTTTTCCCCTCCATTTTTTTCACATTTCCGGTTTTCCCCTTTTCCTCACACACTTAATGAAAGTAGTTTCATCTGTAAAAGCCAGACCGAAACTCTAAGAACAGCTTTGGTGGAACCTGAGTGTTGCGAGTTCCAATCCAGTCACCTCATTAGTTAGAGTGTCGCTAAGTAAGCTGATTGTGACTCAGCATGAGACTGTCCGCTTGCTCATTCCACCTCGGTTGTCCTCCATTGTAAGCATTCACGATCGGCGGTGCCACTAATCAGGACATCAATAAATAATGAAAACCATTAAAACACGGGCCTCCAACGGGGCGGTGTCTGGAATGGCTGGTATTTTCTCAGCGAGCGCCCATTGTTGACTCTTCACAGCGTCAGCAATCGATATTGCCAGGTTGGATTTATCTCAAGGTGTGTCTGCACACGGACCCTGTCAGTTCTGGTTATGTCCCTTCAACAGTGCTCGCTTGTTGTTGGCTGTGACAAACCTAATTATCTCCTTTTATAAGCTTTTTCCTGATTCAGTTTCTCTTCTTCTTCTACTTTCCTTCCTCGTCTACCTTTCAGCGTCGAGGGGAGATATAATTTGCGATCTTTTGCTCTTCTGTTCACCTCTGCTGCTGCTATGTTTCCTAGTGCTTCTAATATTTCATCAAACCATCTTTTTCGTGGTCGACCTTTGGGTCTGGTGTTCTTACAACGTCTATTGAGGGCCTGTTGTGTTGTGTTTTGATCACTCTGCCTTGTCACGTGGCCAAACCATTATATCTGTTGTTTCTTTGTTTCTTTATATAGTCTGGGGGTGGGGGGGGGGTATTCCTAGCTTTTTTTTCTCAGTTCTTCATTTATGATCTTGTCTCTCAGGCTGTTTCCTGTCATTCGTCCAACACATTTCATCTCAGTAGAGGCTATTTTCTTATTGTTCTTGCATCTATGGTACAGGACTGGCATTGGTAGCACATTGTTTGAATGAAGATTGTGTTGTAAAGTGCCCGTTTTGCCTCTAGAGCAAAACAAAAAAATGTCCTTGTTGGACAACAGTGGGGATACAGTCCAATGATTTGACAAGCTTTGCTGCATCTTGAGTCTATCTCTGCTGTTTGTGAATTGTCGTTTGTCACTAAACGTCCTAGGTATTTAAATTTCTCTACCTGTTTTAGTTGTCTCCCGTCTATAGTTATTACCATATCTGAATTTGATCGCTGGGATAATGAAACAATGGAACATCAGTGGCGTGTCCTCTTCTGCTCTTGCGATTACATGGACACGTGATTCTTAATAAGTTCAAAGAAAGAATTTGTCAGGCCAAGGTTGGGAAAACGCCATTCATTTTATTCAAGTGTGCCACTGGAGATGGC
Organism: Megaustenia siamemsis; assembly: GCA_032433765.1. Lineage (NCBI taxonomy): Eukaryota > Metazoa > Mollusca > Gastropoda > Stylommatophora > Ariophantidae > Megaustenia > Megaustenia siamemsis. Next base: position 32,447,032 of record JAVIAB010000046.1, on the reverse strand, counting down.
CTCAAGAGTCGTGTCCTATTGTCAAATGTTGGAAGCACTTCTGTAGCACGTTTAATGACAATCATTTAGCCGGTTTCAATCACATTCATGACACGTTCCTATACTTTAAATGTTGGAAAGATTTACTTCAATCTGCTATGACTTCTTCAGATTTCGAAGATTGTTACTTCCTCTTTTTTTCCAGCGCTGATAGCGGGCATAATTATATTCTTGATAAGCAAGACTTTCTGAGTTTTTTTTGTTTATATTGTCTTTGTTCCAAACGAACTTCCCTGAGTCTTAAACCACACAACCTACATCTTAATGATAGAGTCTTCTATCCTGACTTTCTCAATTTGTCAGTCTCACATTTTGTAAGAACATTGCGGTGAGGTGAAATCCTCTTGAAGGCACTGCTTCTTTAGTTTTGGCTGAGTTTGTACAGTGATGTCCTTATCGTGACACCTCATTGCTGGAGCTGTTGGCCGAGTTTGTACAGTGATGTCCTTAACGTGACACCTGATTGCTGGAATTGCTGGCTGAGTTTGTACAGTGATGTCCTTAACGTGACACCTCATTGCTGGAGCTGCTGGCTGAGTTTGTACAGTGATATCCTTAACGTGATTCCTTCTTGCTGTAAATGCTGATAGAGAGTATGTGAGGCATAGTTCTCTGCTTTGTTTTTCCTCTTTGAGAGTTTCACAGCTTTTGAATCTGTTTAAATTTACACTATACTTTCTTCTCCTCATGGTCTTGTTTGTTTGTGATACAGAATCGTGTTTCTCCATCATTTATGTTAACCAGCCAATCAAGTGGCCACTTCTCCAGTGAGGATAGGACCTGTCATATTCGGATACTTGCTGTCATATTGTCGTTGTTATGGATCCAGGAGCTGACGCCCTTCGGCCCGCTGTCAGAATGCATTCTTCAGAGGTCATCGGGTTACGTCATCTGCAAATATGAAGTTATGAACCCTTTGGGAGGCTTTCGGGAACATTGGCTATGTAAATAAGGAAGAACTTTGGTGGGAAAAGCTTCTCTTTGCTGCACTCCCTGCTCCAATGTCTTATATGCTATGTCCAATGTCTTATATGTTATGTCCAATGTCGTATATGTTATGTCCAATGTCTTATATGTTATGTCCATTGTCCTATATGGTATGTTCAATGTCTTATATGTTATGTCCAATGTCTTATATGTTATGTCCATTGTCCTATATGGTATGTTCAATGTCTTATATGTTATGTCCAATGTCTTATATGTTATGTCCAATGTCGTATATGTTATGTTCAATGTCTTATATGTTATGTCCAATGTCTTATATGTTATGTTCAATGTCTTATATGTTATGTCCATTGTCCTATATGGTATGTTCAATGTCTTATATGTTATGTTCAATGTCTTATATGTTATGTCCATTGTCCTATATGGTATGTCCAATGTCTTATATGTTATGTTCAATGTCTTATATGTTATGTCCATTATCCTATATGGTATGTTCAATGTCTTATATGTTATGTCCATTGTCCTATATGTTATGTTCAATGTCTTATATGTTATGTCCAATGTCTTATATGTTATGTCCAATGTCTTGTATGTTACGTCCAAAGTCAAATATGTTATGTCCAACGTCTTATATGTTATGTTCAATGTCGTATATGTTATGTCCAATGTCTTATATGTTATGTTCAATGTCTTATATTTTATGTTCAATGTCTTATATGTTATGTCCAATGTCTTATATGTTATGTCCAATGTCTTATATGTTATGTCCAACGTCTTGTATGCTACGTCCATGTGTCTGTACAATAGAAATCGTGTTCTTAGAATAGTGATCAATCTATTTGTAGATTTTTCCACGATCAAATAACCAGACGAAAGTAACTCAACAGCAGCATCTAGAATATAAAGACAACTTATTGCCGACAATCCAGATGAACAAACTAAAACCATGTACGTTTTGATTATAAATGCGATAAAGAGCTTTGCTATTAGCAGGTCCCATGATTTATTAGCAAAACAGGACACTCACCTAACGCTCGCTTAGTGGGTGAGAAAAACAAGTGGAGAGACATTTCTGCCAGTTCAACTTCGTCATCGGTTGGTGCATACTAAAAGACACCGAGACAATATGTGAAGTGATGAATGAATGAAATGAAGACATCATGTCAAAATGTAAAAGAAAAGCTGTAAACAAAACTAAGAGATGGACTAGAAATGAGGACTTGAGTGGTACCAGACCAGCTACTGACGATACAACAAACAAAGAATAAAACAATCTAGACATGAGATCAGAATGAAGTCCAAGCAGCTTGCTATTCCAGTGTGCTACAGGAAAGCATTAGGCTATAGAGCATTATGGAAACACTGAAAGTGATACATAACAGTAAAAGAAAGCAACAAGAAAGGTCTAACTCTGAAAATTAAGGAAACAGAAGTAATGGTTATATCGAAGAAACAATCACCACCATCATGCAGCATAAAAATGAACAGGACAAATCTGAAACTATTGGTCGTTTCAAATCTAAATGTTCACGATTAACATGAAATATCTCCTCTTTCCCTGCACTTACAAACTTGATTTTTTGCATCTGGCCTTGTTTTTCCAAGGTCCCACCGATTTCACAAAATTAATGATGTAGGAAGTATGCTTCATCATGAAGCAGCACTTTCCTTTGATCTCAGTGAATTTACGGATCTTTTTGCTCCTGGAGAAAATAATTTACCGTACATTAATGGAAATCAGCTTCTCGACATAGGCGTCTCTACACAACTTGAAAGTTGGAGGCGTTTATCAACTGTTTACTTTCTATTGTTTACTTTCTTTAAAATACTATGAGAATGTCAATGTTATAGCCTTTACAGACGGTCTAAAACAAATCAGCGTATAAACAGTTCCATTAATGAAAACTATTTAAACAATATACAACAAAGAATACATTTAAAAAAATTAATTATCCGTTGCGAGCGATAACGAGCATGACATATCAAGCAAAGTTATTGTTTATGGGTACGCATGTGACTAAAGAGTCCGATGTAAGCACGGGATCCTCTTCACTGTAAAGAGCTACATTGTTCGTTTTATGTTTTTCCATGTGACTTTCATTATTTTACGTAAACAAGACATATGAAAGTGATTTAGTTTCTTTGCATGCCTGCAGTATACATATCAAGAATCTTTACATTTTCAAAACGTTATCAACTTTAGCTAAAGATTGATCATGCGGACATATAAAAACGTCCATTATTATTTCATTTATTCTGAATCAGAGGAGTCTAACATATTGATTACTAATCTGGGCTGAACGAACGATAGTCCATCTTTTTTCCAATAGTCATTTTCTTCTTTTAAGACATGATCTTCACATTTGCACCAAAAATCTTTGTCAATCTGTGATAGAGCAGCATATGTCAGTCCTTTTATATCGCATAGTTTAAAACTTGTATTCTCAGCTGCCACCTGCCCTTTAATTTTTGCCCAAACGAGTTCAATGGGTTTAATTGTGGATGATAAGGGGGCAGTCTCAAGCACGTATGACCATGCTGTTGAATGATTTTGTCTATTTGGAATACTTTGGTCTTTTGCGATTTCTTAACAAGTGACAGTAATTCAGGTTTCAAAAATCCCTCGTTAAATGGAATTCCTTCCTTTCTTAGCCAAATCTTTATAACATCTTTTGTACTGGTAGATGTAGGAATTTTGTCTTCTTCTGCCACAGCGTTGTGGTACGACGCGTTGTCCATTACCAGACAGGATGGTCTGTCTAGAATTGGAAGAAGAGTATTTTCAATCCACTCTCTAAATATATGGCCATTCATCTCGGTGTGATAGTCCCTGTTGTCAGTATAATTAGAGGTGAATATAAGTTCTGCATTTTTCACCAACCCTTCTTTTCGGCTGCCTGCATGTGCCATTATAATACGCTGTCCTTTTCCAGTGGGTACACATCTTTTAATACTTCCATCTGATAACTGCCATTCCTTTGCACTTGTGTGGTGAGAATTTATCCAAGATTCATCTAGAAATACAATATCATAACCTTGGTTACGCATTTCCCGTACTTCACGTAAATATTTACTCCTCATAGAAACTAAGTGCGGCTTCTCGCAGATGACATTTCTACCACTATCGTACTTTCTAAACGTAAAACCGATGCTTCTAACAGTTCTCCATAATGTTGTTTTCGACACAACAATGTCATTTTCTGCTTTCAGTCGAATTTTCAGTTTTCTTAAAGTCACAGTTTCTTTGGAATCGAACATTTTACAAATTGCTCTTCTAATCACTTCCTTGTCAAACTATCTACTACTTTCTTTCTTCCTAGCGTCCTAGTCTTGATTGAACTGGACACTCCGTTAGCTTTAAGCACTTGTTTGAAAAAGCGTTTGCTTATACCCAATGCGTGAATAGTTCTCTTTTCTGGCTTTGAGATACTTCGATACAGTTTTCCACGCTTAGCTTCTATGCAAAAATATTTATACACCTTTATTGCCACTGATTGCAATGTAAGGAACTTTACTTTTATACCATTGACTAACAGATCACAAATTTAACGAAATTACCCAATAATTAGGATACGCCGTTGCACATAAATCACAACAAAACGACAGGAAATGGGATGCACCGGATATAAAATTATAACTATGACGCGTTTTATGTGTTTTTTAGTGCTTAAAACATGGAAATTGGCGCGCATTACGTTCAAGATGACAAGTCCGTGGGTGCTCACTCATATGAAGCGGTAATTCCTCCAAATATATGGTTTGACCAAAATGCCTTAAATTTGTATACTTCAAATAAAGAATATTTAAAACTATACGTTTGTTGGTGAGGAAATGAATGTACTTCTTGGGACCAAAAAATCACAAGACCATATGCAAAATTTCAGCATTATCAATCAATTGGTTGCAGAGATATAGAATTTTAAACACCTTCAAAATATTTTGAAACGACCTATAGTCTAACGCTTCACATATTTGGACACAATAATAACATCAGATGGGAGATGCTCCACAGAAATAAAAGCAGAATAGCTCAGGCCAAAATAGCATTTCAGAAAATGAAAAATATCTTATGCAACAAATATATGATAATAGAAATGAGAAAGAAAGTTCATCGGTGCTATATACAGCCAATTCTGACCAATGGAATGGAAGCGAATCATGAACTGTAAACAAACAAATGAAAAACGATTAAAGGCCACAGAAATGGATTTCTTAGAAGAATGTTGAAAGTTCAAAGACAGCTAAAAAGACCAACTAGGAAATTCTCAAAGAGACCAACACAAAAAAGGGAGCTCCTAAGAAACATCGGAAAGAAACAATTAACATTTTTCGGGCACATCATGAGAAGAGGAAAGTTGGAATACTTGGTTACAACAGGCAAAATACAAGGTAAGACAGATCGCGGACGACAAGAGAGAAAATAGCATGTTACCATGGCATGAAAAGCAGTCAACAACAGAACTGATACGATACACGTTTGATAAAAGATTGTGGAAGGACATGATTGCCAACTCCAACCGGTATGGCACATGATGGTGATGATGATGATGAGAAAGTGATGGACAGATGAAATCAAAGAACCATGAAGTCAATTCGACATGACAACTCAAGCAGAACAAATGTTGAAGGCCAAAGGATGCACATGCCACAACTCTGTATCGCTACACAGCACAAGCAGTGAGATTAACAAAGGAAAGAGGGAAGGAAATAGAAGGCGGTGAGTCAACTGAGCAGATCGTGCAAGGCTCACACGTGATCAGTTACAAGTGAAGAGATAACTTTCAAGTTGTTTTAAAATAACCACAATGTCACATAGCAGTGACATTTAGTAGAGTAGTGACATGTAGTAGAGTAGTGACATGTAGTAGAGTAGTGACATGTAGTAGAGTAGTGACGTGTAGTAGAGTAGTGACATGTAGTAGAGTAGTGACATGTAGTAGAGTAGTGACATGTAGTAGAGTAGTGACGTGTAGTAGAGTAGTGACATGTAGTAGAGTAGTGACATGTAGTAGAGTAGTGACATGTAGTAGAGTAGTGACATGTAGTAGAGTAGTGACGTGTAGTAGAGTAGTGAAATGTAGTAGAGTAGTGACATGTTGTAGAGTAGTGACGTGTAGTAGAGTAGCGACATGTTGAAGAGTAGTGACATGTAGTAGAGTAGCGACATGTTGTAGAGTAGTGACGTGTAGTAGAGCTGTGACATGTAGTAGAGCTGTGGCATGTAGTAGAGTAGTGACATGTTGTAGAGTAGTGACATGTTGTAGAGTAGTGACGTGTAGTAGAGCTGTGACATGTAGTAGAGTAGTGACATGTAGTAGAGCTGTGACATGTAGTAGAGTAGTGACATGTTGTAGAGTAGTGACATGTTGTAGAGTAGTGACGTGTAGTAGAGCTGTGACATGTAGTAGAGTAGTGACATGTAGTAGAGCTGTGACATGTTGTAGAGTAGTGACATGTTGTAGAGTAGTGACGTGTAGTAGAGCTGTGACATGTAGTAGAGTAGTGACATGTAGTAGAGTAGTGACATGTAGTAGAGTAGTGACATGTTGTAGAGTAGTGACATGTAGAGTAGTGACGTGTAGTAGAGCTGTGACATGTAGTAGAGTAGTGACATGTAGTAGAGTAGTGACATGTTGTAGAGTAGTGACATGTAGTAGAGTAGTGACATGTTGTAGAGTAGTGACGTGTAGTAGAGCTGTGACATGTAGTAGAGTAGTGACATGTAGTAGAGTAGTGACATGTAGTAGAGTAGTGACGTGTAGTAGAGCTGTGACATGTAGTAGAGTAGTGACATGTTGTAGAGTAGTGACGTGTAGTAGAGTTGTGACATGTAGTAGAGTAGTGACATGTAGTAGAGTAGTGACGTGTAGTAGAGTAGTGACATGTTGTAGAGTAGTGACATGTAGTAGAGTAGTGACATGTAGTAGAGTAGTGACATGTAGTAGAGTAGTGACATGTAGTAGAGTAGTGACATGTAGTAGAGTAGTGACGTGTAGTAGAGTAGTGACATGTAGTAGAGTAGTGACATGTAGTAGAGTAGTGACATGTAGTAGAGTAGTGACATGTAGTAGAGTAGTGACGTGTAGTAGAGCTGTGACGTGTAGTAGAGTAGTGACATGTAGTAGAGTAGAGACGTGTAGTAGAGCTGTGACGTGTAGTAGAGTTGTGACATGTAGTAGAGTAGTGACATGTAGTAGAGTTGTGACATGTAGTAGAGTAGTGACATGTAGTAGAGTAGTGACATGTAGTAGAGTAGTGACATGTAGTAGAGTAGTGACATGTAGTAGAGTAGTGACGTGTAGTAGAGCTGTGACATGTAGTAGAGTAGTGACATGTAGTAGAGTAGTGACATGTAGTAGAGTAGTGACATGTAGTAGAGTAGTGACGTGTAGTAGAGCTGTGACATGTAGTAGAGTAGTGACATGTAGTAGAGCTGTGACATGTAGTAGAGTAGTGACATGTAGTAGAGTAGTGACATGTAGTAGAGTAGTGACATGTAGTAGAGTAGTGACGTGTAGTAGAGTAGTGACATGTAGTAGAGTAGTGACATGTAGTAGAGTAGTGACATGTAGTAGAGTAGTGACGTGTAGTAGAGCTGTGACATGTAGTAGAGTAGTGACATGTAGTAGAGTAGTGGCATGTAGTAGAGTAGTGACGTGTAGTAGAGCTGTGACATGTAGTAGAGTAGTGACATGTAGTAGAGTAGTGACATGTAGTAGAGTAGTGACATGTAGTAGAGTAGTGACATGTAGTAGAGTAGTGACATGTAGTAGAGTAGTGACATGTAGTAGAGTAGTGACGTGTAGTAGAGTAGTGACGTGTAGTAGAGCTGTGACATGTAGTAGAGTAGTGACATGTAGTAGAGCTGTGACATGTAGTAGAGTAGTGACATGTAGTAGAGTAGTGACATGTAGTAGAGTAGTGACATGTAGTAGAGTAGTGACGTGTAGTAGAGCTGTGACATGTAGTAGAGTAGTGACATGTAGTAGAGTAGTGACATGTAGTAGAGTAGTGACGTGTAGTAGAGCTGTGACATGTAGTAGAATAGTGACATGTAGTAGAGTAGTGACATGTAGTAGAGTAGTGACGTGTAGTAGAGCTGTGACATGTAGTAGAGTAGTGACATGTAGTAGAGTAGTGACATGTAGTAGAGTAGTGACATGTAGTAGAGTAGTGACGTGTAGTAGAGCTGTGACATGTAGTAGAGTAGTGACATGTAGTAGAGTAGTGACATGTAGTAGAGTAGTGACATGTAGTAGAGTAGTGACGTGTAGTAGAGCTGTGACATGTAGTAGAGTAGTGACATGTAGTAGAGTAGTGACATGTAGTAGAGTAGTGACATGTAGTAGAGTAGTGACGTGTAGTAGAGCTGTGACATGTAGTAGAGTAGTGACATGTAGTAGAGCTGTGACATGTAGTAGAGTAGTGACGTGTAGTAGAGCTGTGACATGTAGTAGAGTAGTGACATGTAGTAGAGTAGTGCCATGTAGTAGAGTAGTGACATGTAGTAGAGTAGTGACATGTAGTAGAGTAGTGACGTGTAGTAGAGCTGTGACATGTAGTAGAGTAGTGACATGTAGTAGAGCTGTGACATGTAGTAGAGTAGTGACATGTAGTAGAGCTGTGACATGTAGTAGAGTAGTGACATGTAGTAGAGCTGTGACGTGTAGTAGAGTAGTGACATATAGTAGAGTAGTGACGTGTAGTAGAGTAGTGACATGTAGTAGAGTAGTGACGTGTAGTAGAGTAGTGACGTGTAGTAGAGTAGTGACGTGTAGTAGAGTAGTGACATGTAGTAGAGTAGTGACATGTAGTAGAGTAGTGACGTGTAGTAGAGTAGTGACATGTAGTAGAGTAGTGATATGTAGTAGAGTAGTGACGTGTAGTAGAGTTATTTGGTTATGGAAGGCCCCGGTATCACTGCAAACGAATTAAAATCCATAATTGTTCAACCGCCCGTGCCAGTGGAATCATCCGAATTAATAACACATCTCCCAAACAAAGAAAGGTAACTGTAGTCCCCATCGTAGCAGTCTCAGCACACGCCAAAAGACATAAGGCGAAACAGAGGAAATGGTCATATCGAAGAAACAATCACCACCATCATGCAGCATAAAAATGAACAGGACAAATCTGAAACTAGACTAACGCTTCACATATTTGGACACAATAATAACATCAGATGGAAGATGCACCACAGAAATAAAAAGCAGAATAGCTCAGGCCAAAATAGCATTTCAGAAAATGGAAAACGTCTCATGCAACAAATCTATGTCATTAGAAGTGAGAAAGAAAGTTCGTCGGTGCTATATAGAACCAATTCTGACCTACAGAAAGCGAACACAGCCAACTGTTCCCTGTCATACTATATCATCATTCATCGTAAACAATTGGAATATCGAAACATGATCTAAACGGATGAGATACACAGCTCACGGTGTGCGATGTCTGGGATATGAAACCCAAGAAATTTGAGGAAAGAATGACAACGTTGTTTTTCCTTGTCATGACTTGTAACGAACTCTTAAATCTGAGAGTCAGGTACAAATTTCTTATTCAGCGGAATCGATTATGAGTGTCAAGCTGTGTTAAAGTCCACATCCACTTGATCGCCAAGCCAGTGTGTGAATATCTCGGTCACGTTACCTCACGAACTAAGGGACCACTAAATCCTAGAAGTACGTTCTGAATCCCAAAGAAGGAACCTCTGTGGCTGAGTTATTACTAATCATACGAGTTCGTGATCAATACCCTGATGTAACTAATTCTTTTTGGACCAACAAGACTTCGGGGTTCACCCAGCCTTTAAGGTGATACCACATGGAGTAATGTCTGCCTGCTGTGATACTGACCACATCAAACCCATTGTCACCGAACAAATACACATGCGTGTATATGTGTACCTGTGTTACAAGTTATGTCAATGCTGATAGTCATAATTTCCATGGTCAAACTACTCTAGTCAATGCGAAAGCACCACTGTGTTCCTTCACAGTTCTAGCTCCAACACGAACCGTGAAAGCTCGCGAGCTCTATTCGTGCCGAATAACAGACACATCTGTGTACATGGCTGCGCCACTATTATAAGAGTTCACGACAATCAAGGCCTGCACTCCTGCCTCAACGACCGATGGGCTTTGTTGTCTACATTCTCTGTCCAGTGTGATGACGATGAGAAAGGACCTACCGCACTCTGACGTCACTCACACCCCATTATTCCCCGGATGTAGACATCTCTCAGACATTTCACTCTTACATCCTTTTGAGCACCTGTTACTCTACTGTTCTATTCTTTCTCCTTTGTGTTTGCACACTGACCCCTGTGTGAACTCCTCTGGTTCGGTGTGCATTTGCGCAAATTTCTGCACATTCACGACAGCCACACTTTTGTTACCATTTCCTTTTCATACACACAGGATAGACATTTTTCTTTAACATATTTCGAATATTTTTGTTTTGAATGTTTCGTTATTAGTTGTGTGTGTGTGTGTGTGTGTGTTTCTTGTTTGTCCCTGCTGAAGGCATATTGGACCGAAACGTCGTTTAGTCTGTGTCGTCCACTTATCACGTAAAGCTTCTAACATACCATTTTTTTTTTAATTTTTCCTCATATTCAGCTTTACTGCAGCTTCGCATTTTTATACATTCATTTGCATTTCTTTGCCTTAACCCCCCACACTGATAAAGAAATTGGCGTCTTGATAGAAACAATGGTGTACAGTCCTGTTGGCTCCATCATAACTGCCATCGATATTTACGAATGAAGACCGTTGTTGGGCGACCTTATACATGACCACGTTTGTCCTTGGCATACCCTGAGTTATGACAGGTCACGCTGGCCATCCCCACTGCGAGGGGACGAATTAGATTGGAAGGTAATTGGTTTTGGTCTGGCTATCGACAGTCCCTCAATTTTATGTCACGTGTTTGTGGCTTTTGGGTTGGCCCTTGTGTGCTTGTGGTGTATCTCCTGGAGTGGCCGGTCAGCTTGTAACATTTCCTTGTTCTAGATAGTGATGATCTATAGGAGAAGAGGATATGTTTCAGGAATTTATATTGTAAACTAGTAGAGGAGAAAACATACTTCAATATCTGACATTGTGAACTAGTTGAGGAGAAAACATACTTCAATATATGATATTGTGAACTAGTTGAGGAGAAAACATACTTCAATATCTGACATTGTGAACTAGTTGAGTAGAATACATACTTCATACCTGACATTGTGAAATAGTTGAGGAGAAAACATACATCAATATCTGACATTGTGAACTAGTTGAGGAGAATACATACTTCAATACCTGACATTGTGAAATAGTTGAGGAGAATACATACTTCAATACCTGACATTGTGAAATAGTTGAGGAGAATACATACTTCAATACCTAACATTGTGAACTAGTTGAGGAGAATACATTCTTCATAATCTGACATTGTGAACTAGTTCAGGAGAAAACATACTTCAATACCTGACATTGTGAACTAGTTGAGGAGAATACATACTTCAATACCTGACATTGTGAAATAGTTGAGGAGAATACATACTTCAATACCTGATATTGTGAACTAAATGTGGAGAACACATGCTTCAATATCTGACATTGTGAACTAGTTGAGGAGAATACATACTTCAATACCTGACATTGTGAAATAGTTGAGGAGAAAACATACATCAATATCTGACATTGTGAACTAGTTGAGAAGAATACATACTTCAATACCTGACATTGAGAAACAGTTGAGGAGAAGACATACTTCAATACCTGACATTGTGAAATAGTTGACGAGAATACATTCTTCAATATCTGACATTGTGAAATAGTTGAGGAGAATACATACTTCAATACCTGACATTGTGAACTAAATGTGGAGACAACATGCTTTAATACCTGACATTGTGAACTATTTGAGGAGAAGATGTGCTTCAATACCTGACATTGTGAACTAGTTGAGGAGAATAAAAACTTCAATACCTGACATTGTGAACTAGCTGAGGAGAATACATACTTCAATATCTGACATTGTGAACTAGTTGAGGAGAAAACATACTTCAATACCTGACATTGTGAACTAGTTGAGGAGAATACATACTTCAATAACTGACATTGTGAAATAGTTGAGGAGAATACACTCTTCAATACCTGACATTGTGAACTAGTTGAGGAGAAAACATACTTCAATACCTGACATTGTGAACTAGTTGAGGAGAATACATACTTCAATACCTGACATTGTGAAATAGTTGAGGAGAATACATACTTCAATACCTGACATTGTGAACTAGTTGTCGAGAAGACATGCTTCAATGCCTGACATCGTGAACTAGTTGAGGAGAATACATACTTCAATACCGGACATTGTGAACTAGTTGTGGAAAATACATACTTCAATACCTGACATTGTGATCTAGTTGTGGAGAAGACATGCTTCAATACCTGACATTGTGAATTAGTTAAGGAGAAAACATGCTTCAATACCTGACATTGTGAAACAGTTGAGAAGAATACATACTTCAATACCTGACATTGTGAACTAGTTGAGGAGAATACATACTTCAATACCTGACATTGTGAAATAGTTTATGAGAAAACATACATCAATATCTGACATTGTGAACTAGTTGAGGAGAATACATACTTCAATATCTGACATTGTGAACTAGTTGAGGAGAATACATACTTCAATACCTGACATTGTGAAATAGTTGAGGAGAAAACATACATCAATATCTGACATTGTGAACTAGTTGAGGAGAATACATACTTCAATACCTGACATTGTGAAATAGTTGAGGAGATTAAATACTTCAATACCTGACATTGTGAAATAGTTGAGGAGAATACATACTTCAATACCTGACATTGTGAACTAGTTGAGGAGAAAACATACTTCAATATCTGACATTGTGAACTAGTTGAGTAGAATACATACTTCAATACCTGACATTGTGAAATAGTTGAGGAGAAAACATACATCAATACCTGACATTGTGAACTAGTTGAGGAGAATACATACTTCAATACCTGACATTGTGAACTAAATGTGGAGAACACATGCTTCAATATCTGACATTGTGAACTAGTTGAGGAGAGTACATACTTCAATACCTGACATTGTGAAATAGTTGAGGAGAAAACATACATCAATATCTGACATTGTGAACTAGTTGAGAAGAATACATACTTCATACCTGACATTGTGAAATAGTTGAGGAGAATGCATACTTCAATACCTGACATTGTGAACTAGTTGAGGAGAATACATTCTTCAATATCTGACATTGTGAACTAGTTGAGGAGAATACATACTTCAATAACTGACATTGTGAAATAGTTGAGGAGAATACATACTTCAATACCTGACATTGTGAAATAGTTGAGGAGAAAACATACATCAATATCTGACATTGTGAACTAGTTGAGAAGAATACATACTTCAATACCTGACATTGAGAAACAGTTGAGGAGAAGACATACTTCAATACCTGACATTGTGAAATAGTTGACGAGAATACATACTTCATTAACTGACATTGTGAACTAGTTGAGGAGAATACATTCTTCAATATCTGACATTGTGAAATAGTTGAGGAGAATACATACTTCAATACCTGACATTGTGAACTAAATGTGGAGACAACATGCTTTAATACCTGACATTGTGAACTATTTGAGGAGAAGATGTGCTTCAATACCTGACATTTTTAACTAGTTGAGTAGAATACATACTTCAATACCTGACATTGTGAACTAGTTGAGGAGAATAAATACTTCAATACCTGACATTGTGAACTAGCTGAGGAGAATACATACTTCAATATCTGACATTGTGAACTAGTTGAGGAGAAAACATACTTCAATACCTGACATTGTGAACTAGTTGAGGAGAATACATACTTCAATAACTGACATTGTGAAATAGTTGAGGAGAATACACTCTTCAATACCTGACATTGTGAACTAGTTGAGGAGAAAACATACTTCAATACCTGACATTGTGAACTAGTTGAGGAGAATACATACTTCAATACCTGACATTGTGAAATAGTTGAGGAGAATACATACTTCAATACCTGACATTGTGAACTAGTTGTCGAGAAGACATGCTTCAATGCCTGACATCGTGAACTTGTTGAGGAGAATACATACTTCAATACCGGACATTGTGAACTAGTTGTGGAAAATACATACTTCAATACCTTACATTGTGATCTAGTTGTGGAGAAGACATGCTTCAATACCTGACATTGTGAATTAGTTAAGGAGAAAACATGCTTCAATACCTGACATTGTGAAACAGTTGAGAAGAATACATACTTCAATACCTGACATTGTGAACTAGTTGAGGAGAATACATACTTCAATACCTGACATTGTGAAATAGTTGATGAGAAAACATACATCAATATCTGACATTGTGAACTAGTTGAGGAGAATACATACTTCAATACCTGACATTGTGAAATAGTTGAGGAGAATACATACTTCAATACCTGACATTGTGAAATAGTTGAGGAGAAAACATACTTCAATATCTGACATTGTGAACTAGTTGAGGAGAATACATACTTCAATATCTGACATTGTGAACTAGTTGAGGAGAATACATACTTCAATACCTGACATTGTGAAATAGTTGAGGAGAAAACATACATCAATATCTGACATTGTGAACTTGTTGAGGAGAATACATACTTCAATACCTGACATTGTGAAATAGTTGAGGAGAATAAATACTTCAATACCTGACATTGTGAAATAGTTGAGGAGAATACATACTTCAATACCTGACATTGTGAACTAGTTGAGGAGAAAACATACTTCAATATCTGACATTGTGAACTAGTTAAGGAGAATACATACTTCAATACCTGACATTGTGAAATAGTTGAGGAGAAAACATACATCAATACCTGACATTGTGAACTAGTTGAGGAGAATACATACTTCAATACCTGACATTGTGAACTAGTTGAGGAGAATACATACTTCAATAACTGACATTGTGAAATAGTTGAGGAGAATACACTCTTCAATACCTGACATTGTGAACTAGTTGAGGAGAAAACATACATCAATATCTGACATTGTGAACTAGTTGAGAAGAATACATACTTCAATACCTGACATTGTGAAATAGTTGAGGAGAATACATACTTCAACACCTGACATTGTGAACTAGTTGAGGAGAATACATACGTCAATACCTGACATTGTGAACTAGTTGAGGAGAATACATACTTCAATATCTGACATTGTGAACTAGTTGAGGAGAAAACATACTTCAATACCTGACATTGTGAACTAGTTGAGGAGAATACATACTTCAATAACTGACATTGTGAAATAGTTGAGGAGAATACACTCTTCAATACCTGACATTGTGAACTAGTTGAGGAGGAAACATACTTCAATACCTGACATTGTGAACTAGTTGAGTAGAATACATACTTCAATATCTGACATTGTGAACTAGTTGAGGAGAAAACATACTTCAATACCTGACATTGTGAACTAGTTGAGGAGAATACATACTTCAATAACTGACATTGTGAAATAGTTGAGGAGAATACACTCTTCAATACCTGACATTGTGAACTAGTTGAGGAGGAAACATACTTCAATACCTGACATTGTGAACTAGTTGAGTAGAATACATATTTCAATACCTGACATTGTGAAATAGTTGAGGAGAATACATACTTCAATACCTGACATTGTGAACTAGTTGTCGAGAAGACATGCTTCAATGCCTGACATTGTGAACTAATTGAGGAGAAGACATGCTTCAATACCTGACATCGTGAACTAGTTGAGGAGAATACATACTTCAATACCTGACATTGTGAACTAGTTGTGGAAAATACATACTTCAATATCTGACATTGTGAACTAGTTGAGGAGAAGACATACTTCAATACCTGACATTGTGAACTAGTTGTCGAGAAGACATGCTTCAATGCCTGACATCGTGAACTTGTTGAGGAGAATACATACTTCAATACCGGACATTGTGAACTAGTTGTGGAAAATACATACTTCAATACCTTACATTGTGATCTAGTTGTGGAGAAGACATGCTTCAATACCTGACATTGTGAATTAGTTAAGGAGAAAACATGCTTCAATACCTGACATTGTGAAACAGTTGAGAAGAATACATACTTCAATACCTGACATTGTGAACTAGTTGAGGAGAATACATACTTCAATACCTGACATTGTGAAATAGTTGATGAGAAAACATACATCAATATCTGACATTGTGAACTAGTTGAGGAGAATACATACTTCAATACCTGACATTGTGAAATAGTTGAGGAGAATACATACTTCAATACCTGACATTGTGAAATAGTTGAGGAGAAAACATACTTCAATATCTGACATTGTGAACTAGTTGAGGAGAATACATACTTCAATATCTGACATTGTGAACTAGTTGAGGAGAATACATACTTCAATACCTGACATTGTGAAATAGTTGAGGAGAAAACATACATCAATACCTGACATTGTGAAATAGTTGAGGAGAATAATACTTCAATACCTGACATTGTGAAATAGTTGAGGAGAATACATACTTCAATACCTGACATTGTGAACTAGTTGAGGAGAAAACATACTTCAATATCTGACATTGTGAACTAGTTAAGGAGAATACATACTTCAATACCTGACATTGTGAAATAGTTGAGGAGAAAACATACATCAATACCTGACATTGTGAACTAGTTGAGGAGAATACATACTTCAATACCTGACATTGTGAACTAGTTGAGGAGAATACATACTTCAATAACTGACATTGTGAAATAGTTGAGGAGAATACACTCTTCAATACCTGACATTGTGAACTAGTTGAGGAGAAAACATACATCAATATCTGACATTGTGAACTAGTTGAGAGAATACATACTTCAATACCTGACATTGTGAAATAGTTGAGTAGAATACATACTTCAATACCTGACATTGTGAACTAGTTGAGGAGAATACATACGTCAATACCTGACATTGTGAACTAGTTGAGGAGAATACATACTTCAATATCTGACATTGTGAACTAGTTGAGGAGAAAACATACTTCAATACCTGACATTGTGAACTAGTTGAGGAGAATACATACTTCAATACTGACATTGTGAAATAGTTGAGGAGAATACACTCTTCAATACCTGACATTGTGAACTAGTTGAGGAGGAAACATACTTCAATACCTGACATTGTGAACTAGTTGAGTAGAATACATACTTCAATATCTGACATTGTGAACTAGTTGAGGAGAAAACATACTTCAATACCTGACATTGTGAACTAGTTGAGGAGAATACATACTTCAATAACTGACATTGTGAATAGTTGAGGAGAATACACTCTTCAATACCTGACATTGTGAACTAGTTGAGGAGGAAACATACTTCAATACCTGACATTGTGAACTAGTTGAGTAGAATACATATTTCAATACCTGACATTGTGAAATAGTTGAGGAGAATACATACTTCAATACCTGACATTGTGAACTAGTTGTCGAGAAGACATGCTTCAATGCCTGACATTGTGAACTAATTGAGGAGAAGACATGCTTCAATACCTGACATCGTGAACTAGTTGAGGAGAATACATACTTCAATACCTGACATTGTGAACTAGTTGTGGAGAAGACATGCTTCAATACCTGACATTGTGAACTAGTTGAGGAGAATACATGCTTCAATACCTGACATTGTGAACTAGTTGAGGAGAATACATACTTCAATATCTGACATTGTGAACTAGTTGAGGAGAAAACATACTTCAATACCTGACATTGTGAACTAGTTGAGGAGAATACATACTTCAATAACTGACATTGTGAAATAGTTGAGGAGAATACACTCTTCAATACCTGACATTGTGAACTAGTTGAGGAGGAAACATACTTCAATACCTGACATTGTGAACTAGTTGAGTAGAATACATACTTCAATATCTGACATTGTGAACTAGTTGAGGAGAAAACATACTTCAATACCTGACATTGTGAACTAGTTGAGGAGAATACATACTTCAATAACTGACATTGTGAAATAGTTGAGGAGAATACACTCTTCAATACCTGACATTGTGAACTAGTTGAGGAGGAAACATACTTCAATACCTGACATTGTGAACTAGTTGAGTAGAATACATATTTCAATACCTGACATTGTGAAATAGTTGAGGAGAATACATACTTCAATACCTGACATTGTGAACTAGTTGTCGAGAAGACATGCTTCAATGCCTGACATTGTGAACTAATTGAGGAGAAGACATGCTTCAATACCTGACATCGTGAACTAGTTGAGGAGAATACATACTTCAATACCTGACATTGTGAACTAGTTGTGAGAAGACATGCTTCAATACCTGACATTGTGAACTAGTTGAGGAGAATACATGCTTCAATACCTGACATTGTGATCTAGTTGAGGAGAAAACATGCTTCAATATCTGACATTGTGAACTAGTTGAGGAGAATACATGCTTCAATACCTGACATTGTGAACATGTTTTGGAGAGGACATGCTTCAATACCTGACATTGTGAACTAGTTGAGGAGAAAACATGCTTCAATACCTGACATTGTGAATTAGTTGAGGAGAAAACATGCGACAATACCTGACATTGTGAACTAGTTGTGAAGAAGACATGCTTTAATAACTGACATTGTGATCTAGTTGAGGAGAAGACATGCTCTAATACCTGACATTGTGAACTAGTTGAGGAGAAAACATGCTTCAATACCTGACATTGTAAACTAGTTGTGGAGAAGACATGCTTCAATACCTGACATTGTGAACTAGTTGAGGAGAATACATGCTTCAATACCTGACA
Organism: Megaustenia siamemsis; assembly: GCA_032433765.1. Taxonomy (NCBI): domain Eukaryota; kingdom Metazoa; phylum Mollusca; class Gastropoda; order Stylommatophora; family Ariophantidae; genus Megaustenia; species Megaustenia siamemsis. Next base: position 32,428,187 of record JAVIAB010000046.1, on the reverse strand, counting down.
TTGTGATCTAGTTGAGGAGAAAACATGCTTCAATATCTGACATTGTGAACTAGTTGAGGAGAATACATGCTTCAATACCTGACATTGTGAACATGTTTTGGAGAGGACATGCTTCAATACCTGACATTGTGAACTAGTTGAGGAGAAAACATGCTTCAATACCTGACATTGTGAACTAGTTGAGGAGAAAACATGCTTCAATACCTGACATTGCGAACTAGTTGTGGAGAAGATATGCTTCAATACCTGACATTGTGAACTAGTTGAGAAGACATGCTTTAATACCTGACATTGTGAAATAGTTGAGGAAAACATGCTTTAATACCTGACATTGTGAAATAGTTGAGGAGAAGACATGCTTCAATACCTGACATTGTGAAATAGTTGATGAGAAAACATACATCAATATCTGACATTGTGAACTAGTTGAGGAGAATACATACTTCAATACCTGACATTGTGAAATAGTTGAGGAGAATACATACTTCAATACCTGACATTGTGAAATAGTTGAGGAGAAAACATACTTCAATATCTGACATTGTGAACTAGTTGAGGAGAATACATACTTCAATATCTGACATTGTGAACTAGTTGAGGAGAATACATACTTCAATACCTGACATTGTGAAATAGTTGAGGAGAAAACATACATCAATATCTGACATTGTGAACTAGTTGAGGAGAATACATACTTCAATACCTGACATTGTGAAATAGTTGAGGAGAATAAATACTTCAATACCTGACATTGTGAAATAGTTGAGGAGAATACATACTTCAATACCTGACATTGTGAACTAGTTGAGGAGAAAACATACTTCAATATCTGACATTGTGAACTAGTTAAGGAGAATACATACTTCAATACCTGACATTGTGAAATAGTTGAGGAGAAAACATACATCAATACCTGACATTGTGAACTAGTTGAGGAGAATACATACTTCAATACCTGACATTGTGAACTAGTTGAGGAGAATACATACTTCAATAACTGACATTGTGAAATAGTTGAGGAGAATACACTCTTCAATACCTGACATTGTGAACTAGTTGAGGAGAAAACATACATCAATATCTGACATTGTGAACTAGTTGAGAAGAATACATACTTCAATACCTGACATTGTGAAATAGTTGAGGAGAATACATACTTCAATACCTGACATTGTGAACTAGTTGAGGAGAATACATACGTCAATACCTGACATTGTGAACTAGTTGAGGAGAATACATACTTCAATATCTGACATTGTGAACTAGTTGAGGAGAAAACATACTTCAATACCTGACATTGTGAACTAGTTGAGGAGAATACATACTTCAATAACTGACATTGTGAAATAGTTGAGGAGAATACACTCTTCAATACCTGACATTGTGAACTAGTTGAGGAGGAAACATACTTCAATACCTGACATTGTGAACTAGTTGAGTAGAATACATACTTCAATATCTGACATTGTGAACTAGTTGAGGAGAAAACATACTTCAATACCTGACATTGTGAACTAGTTGAGGAGAATACATACTTCAATAACTGACATTGTGAAATAGTTGAGGAGAATACACTCTTCAATACCTGACATTGTGAACTAGTTGAGGAGGAAACATACTTCAATACCTGACATTGTGAACTAGTTGAGTAGAATACATATTTCAATACCTGACATTGTGAAATAGTTGAGGAGAATACATACTTCAATACCTGACATTGTGAACTAGTTGTCGAGAAGACATGCTTCAATGCCTGACATTGTGAACTAATTGAGGAGAAGACATGCTTCAATACCTGACATCGTGAACTAGTTGAGGAGAATACATACTTCAATACCTGACATTGTGAACTAGTTGTGGAAAATACATACTTCAATATCTGACATTGTGAACTAGTTGAGGAGAATACATACTTCAATACCTGACATTGTGAACTAGTTGAGGAGAATACATACTTCAATACCTGACATTGTGATCTAGTTGTGGAGAAGACATGCTTCAATACCTGACATTGTCAACTAGTTACGGAGAAAACATGCTTCAATACCTGACATTGTGAACTAGTTGAGAAGAATACATACTTCAATACCTGACATTGTGAATTAGTTGAGGAGAAAAAATGCGTCAATACCTGACATTGTGAACTAGTTGTGAAGAAGACATGCTTCAATAACTGACATTGTGATCTAGTTGAGGAGAAGACATGCTCTAATACCTGACATTGTGAACTAGTTGAGGAGAAAACATGCTTAAATACCTGACATTGTAAACTAGTTGTGGAGAAGACATGCTTCAATACCTGACATTGTGAACTAGTTGAGGAGAATACATGCTTCAATACCTGACATTGTGATCTAGTTGAAGAGAAAACATGCTTCAATATCTGACATTGTGAACTAGTTGAGGAGAATACATGCTTCAATACCTGACATTGTGAACATGTTTTGGAGAGGACATGCTTCAATACCTGACATTGTGAACTAGTTGAGGAGAAAACATGCTTCAATACCTGACATTGTGAATTAGTTGAGGAGAAAACATGCGACAATACCTGACATTGTGAACTAGTTGTGAAGAAGACATGCTTCAATAATTGACATTGTGATCTAGTTGAGGAGAAGACATGCTCTAATACCTGACATTGTGAACTAGTTGAGGAGAAAACATGCTTCAATACCTGACATTGTAAAATAGTTGTGGAGAAGACATGCTTCAATACCTGACATTGTGAACTAGTTGAGGAGAATACATGCTTCAATACCTGACATTGTGATCTAGTTGAGGAGAAAACATGCTTCAATATCTGACATTGTGAACTAGTTGAGGAGAATACATGCTTCAATACCTGACATTGTGAACATGTTTTGGAGAGGACATGCTTCAATACCTGACATTGTGAACTAGTTGAGGAGAAAACATGCTTCAATACCTGACATTGTGAACTAGTTGAGGAGAAAACATGCTTCAATACCTGACATTGCGAACTAGTTGTGGAGAAGATATGCTTCAATACCTGACATTGTGAACTAGTTGAGAAGACATGCTTTAATACCTGACATTGTGAAATAGTTGAGGAGAAAACATGCTTTAATACCTGACATTGTGAAATAGTTGAGGAGAAGACATGCTTCAATACCTGACATTGTGAACAAGTTGAGGAGAAGACATGCTTTAATACTTGACATTGTGAACTAGTTGAGGAGAATACATGCTTCAATACCTGACATTGTGAACAAATTAAGGAGAAGACATACTTCTATACCTGACATTGTGAAGAAATTGAGGAGAAGTCATACTTCAATACCTGACATTGTGAAGAGATTGAGGAGAAGACATGCTTCAATACCTGACATTGTGAAGAAATTGAGGAGAAGACATACTTCAATACCTGACATTGTGAAGAAATTGAGGAGAAGACATACTTCAATTCCTGAAATTGTGAAGAAATTGAGGAGAAGTCATACTTCAGTACCTGACATTGTGAAGAAATTGAGGAGAAGACATTCTTCAATACCTGACGTTGAGAAGAAATTGAGGATAAGACATACCTCAATTCCTGAAATTGTGAAGAAATTGAGGAGAAGTCATACTTCAGTACCTGACATTGTGAAGAAATTGAGGAGAAGACATACTTCAATACCTGACATTGTGAAGAAATTGATGAGAAGACATACTTCAATACCTGACATTGTGAAGAAATTGAGGAGAAGGCATACTTCAGAACCTGACGTTGTGAAGAAATTGAGGAGAAGGCATACTTCAGTACCTGACATTGTGAAGAAATTGAGGATAAGTCATACTTCAATACCTGACATTGTGAAGAAATTGAGGAAAAGGCATACTTCAGTACCTGACGTGAATAAATTGAGGAGAAGTCATACTTCAATACCTGACATTGTGAAGAAATTGAGGAGAAGACATACTTCAGTACCTGACATTGTGAAGAAATTGAGGAGAAGACATACTTCAATTCCTGACGTTGTGAAGAAATTGATGAGAAGACATACTTCAGTACCTGACATTGTGAAGAAATTGATGAGAAGATATACTTCAACTCCTGACGTTGTGAAGAAATTGATGAGAAGACATACTTCAGTACCTGACATTGTGAAGAAATTGATGAGAAGACATACTTCAGTACCTGACATTGTGAAGAAATTGAGGAGAAGACATACTTCAGTACCTGACATTGTGAATAAATTGAGGAGAAGACATACTTCAATTCTGAAATTGTGAAGAAAATATCCACAGATTAAATAAAAGAGCGGACAGGTTGGCTAGCTGCGCTGTCGTTGAGGACGGGCAACCAATGGATCGGGCGGACATCATCAATGCCCTCCCAGATGTGGGAAGAGCACAAGACTTCGACAAACACAGATCCACGTCACTTCTTCGGATGATGGAAATGGGAGTTAAGGTAGGTACAGCCAGAAATGTGAAACTTAGTGGCCGTGTAAGAAGACTTATCAACCAACATAGAACTGGAGTCGTCAGTCGCTGGTCACTGTGGGAATTGATGAGAAGGGGATCTGAGCACCCATGGACATATTCGGAGTGCAATGATGATGACCCGCAAATAACTCAATAACACAATAACTCAATCCACAGCCTTGTTGGGGCTCTACTGACAAACTTCTTGAACTTATGACCTTTAGTCATTCTTTTGCACTCGGGAAAAAAAAATTATTTATACTATCATTAAGCGACAAATCCTTCGATCAACAAACAATAAATCCTTCCATCAACAAACAATAAATCCTTCCATCAACAAACAATAAATCCTTCCATCAACAAACAATAAATCCTTCCATCAACAAACAATAAATCCTGCCATTAACAAACAATAAATCCTGCCATTAACAAACAATAAATCCTGCCATTAACAAACAATAAATCCTTCCATCAACAAACAATAAATCCTGCCATTAACAAACAATACATCCTGCCATTAACAAACAATAAATCCTGCTATTAACAAACAATACATCCTTCCATCAACAAACAATAAATCCTTCCGTCAACAAACAATAAATCCTTCCATTAACAAACAATACATCCTTCCATCAACAAACAATAAATCCTGCTATTAACAAACAATAAATCCTGCTATTAACAAACAATAAATCCTGCTATTAACAAACAATACATCCTTCCATTAACAAACAATACATCCTTCCATCAACAAACAATAAATCCTGCTATTAACAAACACTAAATCCTTCCATTAACAAACAATAAATCCTTTCATCAACAAACAATAAATCCTTCCATTAACAAACAATAAATCCTTCCATTAACAAACAATACAACCTTCCATTAACAAACAATAAATCCTTCCATCAACAAACAATAAATCCTTCCATCAACAAACAATACATCCTTCCATTAACAAACAATAAATTCTTCCATTAACAAGAAATAAATCCTTCCATCAACAAACAATAAATCCTTCCATCAACAAACAATAAATCCTTCCATTAACAAACAATAAATCCTTCCATCAACAAACAATAAATCCTTCCATCAACAAACAATAAATCCTTCCATCAACAAACAATAAATCCTTCCATCAACAAACAATAAATCCTTCCATCAACAAACAATAAATCCTTCCATCAACAAACAATAAATCCTTCCATCAACAAACAATAAATCCTTCCATTAACAAACAATACATCCTTCCATCAACAAACAATAAATCCTTCCATCAACAAACAATAAATCCTCCATTAACAAACAATACATCCTTCCATCAACAAACAATAAATCCTGCTATTAACAAACAATACATCCTTCCATCAACAAACAATAAATCCTTCCGTCAACAAACAATAAATCCTTCCATTAACAAACAATACATCCTTCCATCAACAAACAATAAATCCTGCTATTAACAAACAATAAATCCTGCTATTAACAAACAATAAATCCTGCTATTAACAAACAATACATCCTTCCATTAACAAACAATACATCCTTCCATCAACAAACAATAAATCCTGCTATTAACAAACAATAAATCCTTCCATTAACAAACAATAAATCCTTTCATCAACAAACAATAAATCCTTCCATTAACAAACAATAAATCCTTCCATTAACAAACAATACAACCTTCCATTAACAAACAATAAATCCTTCCATCAACAAACAATAAATCCTTCCATCAACAAACAATACATCCTTCCATTAACAAACAATAAATCTTCCATTAACAAGAAATAAATCCTTCCATCAACAAACAATAAATCCTTCCATCAACAAACAATAAATCCTTCCATTAACAAACAATAAATCCTTCCATCAACAAACAATACATCCTTCCATCAACAAACAATAAATCCTTCCATTAACAAACAATACATCATTCCATCAACAAACAATAAATCCTTCCATTAACAAACAATACATCCTTCCATCAACAAACAATAAATCCTTCCATCAACAAACAATAAATCCTTCCATTAACAAACAATAAATCCTTCCATTAACAAACAATAAATCCTTCCATTAACAAACAATAAATCCTTCCATCAACAAACAATAAATCCTTCCATTAACAAACAATACATACTTCCATCAACAAACAATAAATCCTTCCATCAACAAACAATAAATCCTTCCATCAACAAACAATAAATCCTTCCATTAACAAACAATAAATCCTTCCATCAACAAACAATAAATCCTGCCATTAACAAACAATAAATCCTTTCAACAACAAACAATAAATCCTTCCATTAACAAACAATACAACCTTCCATTAACAAACAATAAATCCTTCCATTAACAAACAATAAATCCTTCCAATGACAAACAATGAATTCTTCCTTTAACAAACAATGAGCCATCTCATTAATTGTTTTTATTAAAAGTAAATGATTCATTTTCTCTCAGTAAACAATTAATCTCACTCTATCAACAGATGAGAAATGAGCTATCAACAGTGAATTATTCCTTTCAGCTACAACAATCCTATAAAGAAAAAAGAAAATACTGATATCATATTTGTATAAAACAAAGACATTAGAAACACACATTTCAAGCATGTTTTGACAGAGAACAGACTAGCAATTCTGAAGAAAAAAATATTTTATTTGGTTTTGAGCTCCAATATTGAACATGTGGTGGTATTGACAACAGCCTTTGTTGAATGAAGCATTACTAATGCATTAGCAGGGAGTCTCCGCTATCGCTGGGAAGCAAATAGAACCATGCTGATTACGCGGAAGCATTAGGCAGGTGAATATGTTTGCATTCAGTAAAGATAACAACATACAGCATTTCAGCTATTTTATACTTCCAGAAATATTCGGATCAATTAAAAAATAACATGAAACAATTTACGAACAATCAAAGTTGCACATTTGTATAGTCAGTTTTGTGTTTGTATTTTCATTTGTTTGGGGATTTGTGTAAAAATAATCTTTAAAACAAAGGTGAGTTTTTGTTGAGAGTTCTGAGTTGAAAATATAACTGTAAACAATGTAGAATGAAAAGAAATATACCAGGGACTAGCTGGTCTCGAGGCAAGACGCCGGTCTCGAGACAGTAAGGTTATGAGTTCAAATCTCGGCTGCACCAGTTGGGATTTTTATTCGTGATTTCTCTCTGCGGCAACCACTGCTGGTCTCAGCAGCGAGGCGTGAACAGTCTATTACTCATAGACGGAAAAAGAAAAATATGAGTAACCTACAATAACGGAGTTATCTGCCTGAGTGGCGAGGGACCCCTGTGCACAAGGCTGCCAGGGAAAAACGGATGAACATGGAAAGTTCAATTACTGGTCTCTAGAGACTTTGCTGGAGGTGAAACCTGATGAACGCCAAAATAAAAAAAAATAAAAATACAAACATCGAATGATTGAAAGATGTTCAATTCTTGACTCTTCCTCTTTCTTTCGCATCGATAATCGTTTTGTAAATTGATCTGCACAATGGCGTCCATGGTTGGCACACACGTAATGTGAAAACGCTGCTCTATTATTAGAATATTCTTGACTTTCCACCAGGGAGGCAGTTGTTCAAGAATGGTCCCTCCATAGAAAGATGTTTGAATACACTGACGAGTCTCTAGCACACAGAAGACTGTATCACATTGTCCCACTGTTATGTCAACTATTGACCATCAGATTTCCTCTCTCTATTATCCAAGATTTTACCATTCAACTTTACTTCTATTATTCCTACTGTTCACCTTAATATTTCCCCTCTATTATTCCAACCTTTCCCCATCAAAATTTTCCCTCTATTATTCCAACCTTTCCCCATCAAAATTTCCCCTCTATTATTCCAACCTTTCCCCATCAAAATTTCCCCTCTATTATTCCAACCTTTCCCCATCAAAATTTTCCCTCTATTATTCCAACCTTTCCCCATCAAAATTTTCCCTCCATTATTCCAACCTTTCCCCATCAAAATTTTCCATCTATTATTCCAACTGTTGCTTATCAAAATTTTCCCTCTATTATTCCAACCTTTCCCCATCAAAATTTTCCCTCTATTATTCCAACTGTTGCTTATCAAAATTTTCCCTCTATTATTCCAACCTTTCCCCATCAAAATTTTCCCTCTATTATTCCAAGCTTTCCCCATCAAAATGTTCCCTCTATTATTCCAACCTTTCCCCATCAAAATTTTCCCTCTATTATTCCAACTGTTGCTTATCAAAATTTTCCCTCTATTATTCCAACTGTTGCTCATCAAAATTATGTCAGCCATTGACACACACATCAGCCATTGACACACACATCAGCCATTGACACACGTATCAGCTATTGAGACACACTTCAGCCATTGAGACACACATCCACCATTGAGACACACATCAGCCATTGAGACAAACATCAGCCATTGACACACACATCAGACATTTACACAAACATCATCCAGCGACACTAACATAGGCAAAAGAGACACACATCAGCTATTGACACAAACATCAGCTATAGGCACACACATCAAACATTGACACACGCATCAGCCATCGACACAAACATCAGCCATCGACACATACATCTGCTATTGACACAAACATAAGCTGTAGGCACAAACATCAGTCATCGACACAAACTTAAGCCATCGACACAAACATCAGCCATCGACACATACATCAGCCATCGACACACACATCAGCCATTGAAACAAACATCAGCCATCGACACACACATCAGCTATCGACACACACATCAGCCATCGACACATACTTTAGCCATTGACATAAACATCAGCCATCGACACAAAAATCAGTCATTGACACAAACATCAGTCATTGACACAAACATGAGCCATCGACACAATCATCAGCCATCGACACAAACATCAGTCATTGACACAAACATAAGATATTGACACAAACATCAGTCATTGACATAAACATCAGTAATTGACACAAGCATCAGCCCTTGGCACAAACATCAGTCATTGGCACAAACATCAGTTATTGACACAAACATCAGTCATGACAGAAACATCATTCATTGACACAAACATCAGCCATTGACACAAACATCAGCCATCGACACAAACATCAGCCATCGACACAAACATCAGCCATTGACACAAACATCAGCCATTAACACAAAGATCAGCCATTGATACAAAGATCAGCCATTGACACCAACATCAGCAATTAACACAAACGTCAGTCATTAACACAAACATCAGCTAGTGGCCATCTGTTGATGGTGCTGTAAGGTAGCTCTATATCATTCAACAGTTAGCACTTGCACTATTTGAAACTGTAATTTTCTCTTTGAACATGCCAGAAGTTGTCCGAATTACAATCCTATCCCATCCGTCGCTAACCGACGTTCAGAGACTTTTAGCTCAGAAAAAAAGACGAAAATATATTTGTTAACTCCACCTAGAGTTATGGACTATTCAGTTCTAGTTTATTCTTTGACGCTTGTCATTCCTTTCTTCAACCCTTATTCTCCCATTTCTTTAGCCACTGCAACATAAGACTCGCTCGTGGCCTCTCATAACGAATGTTGCCCACTGCAACATAAGACTTGCTTGTAGCCTCTCATTACGAGTGTTACCCCCTGCAACATAAGACTTGCTTGTAGCCTCTCATTACGAGTGTTACCCACTGCAACATAAGACTTGCTTGTAGCCTCTCATTATGAGTGTTACCCACTGCAACATAAGACTTGCTTGTAGCCTCTCATTACGAGTGTTACCCACTGCAACATAAGACTTGCTTGTAGCCTCTCCTTACGAGTGTTACCCACTGCAACATAAGACTTGCTTGTAGCCTCTCATTACGAGTGTTACCCACTGCAACATAAGACTTGCTTGTAGCCTCTCATTACGAGTGTTACCCACTGCAACATAAGACTTGCTTGTAGCCTCTCATTACGAGTGTTATCCACTGCAACATAAGACTTGCTTGTAGCCTCTCATTACGAGTGTTATCCACTGCAACATAAGACTTGCTTGTAGCCTCTCATTATAAGTATTACCAACTGCAACATAAGACTTGCTTGTAGCCTCTCATTACGAGTGTTACCCACTGCAACATAAGACTTGCTTGTAGCCTCTCATTACGAGTGTTATCCACTGCAACATAAGACTTGCTTGTAGCCTCTCATTACGAGTGTTACCCACTGCAACATAAGACTTGCTTGTAGCCTCTCATTACGAGTGTTACCCACTGCAACATAAGACTTGCTTGTAGCCTCTCATTACGAGTGTTACCCACTGCAACATAAGATTTGCCTGTAGCCTCTCATTATAAGTATTACCCACTGCAACATAAGACTTGCTTGTAGCCTCTCATTACGAGTGTTATCCACTGCAACATAAGACTTGCTTGTAGCCCCTCATTATAAGTATTACCAACTGCAACATAAGACTTGCTTGTAGCCTCTCATTACGAGTGTTACCCACTGCAACATAAGACTTGCCTGTAGCCTCTCATTATAAGTATTACCCACTGCAACATAAGACTTGCTTGTAGCCTCTCATTACGAGTGTTATCCACTGCAACATAAGACTTGCTTGTAGCCTCTCATTATAAGTATTACCAACTGCAACATAAGACTTGCTTGTAGCCTCTCATTACGAGTGTTACCCACTGCAACATAAGACTTGCTTGTAGCCTCTCATTACGAGTGTTATCCACTGCAACATAAGATTTGCTTGTAGCCTCTCATTATAAGTATTACCCGCTGCAACATAAGACTTGCTTGTAGCCTCTCATTACGAGTGTTACCCACTGCAACATAAGACTTGCTTGTGGCCTCTCATTATGAGTGTTACCCACTGCAACATAAGGCTTGCTTGTGACCTTACATTATGAGTGTTACCCACTGCAACATAAGACGTGCTTGTAGCCTCTCATTATGAGTGTTACCCACTGCAACATAAGACTTGCTTGTCACCTCACATTATGAGTGTTACCCACTGCAACATAAAACTTGCTTGTGGTCTCTCATTACGAGTGTTATCCACTCCAACATAAGACTTGCTTGTAGCCTCTCATTACGAGTGTTACCCACTGCAACATAAGACTTGCTTGTTGCCTCTCATTATGAGTGTTACCCACTGCAACCTAAGACTCGCTCTTGGCCTCTCACTACGAGTGTTACCCACTGCAACATAAGACTTGCTTGTAGCCTCTCATTACGAGTGTTATCCACTCCAACATAAGACTTGCTTGTAGCCTCTCATTACGAGTGTTACCCACTGCAACATAAAACTTGCTTGTAGTCTTTTATTACGAGTGTTATCCACTCCAACATAAGACTTGCTAGTAGCCTCTCATTACGAGTGTTACCCACTGCAACCTAAGACTCGCTCTTGGCTACTCACTATGAGTGATATTCTCAACAACAAATACTCGACAATTTGTGTTTATAATCTCGACATCGTTGGAAGCATTGTGCAAGTAACTTCATCAAAAGATACAGAAAGGATCAACATATCACCTGTTCTCATCTGCCACACAAAGCCACCAGACATTTCTCATTCATCTTTGTTGTATCTTACCTGTGCTCCATGCTTAGAAACTGATCACATATCGCTGCCATCTATTTGCTTGTCTTTCTGTCAATGTATTTACATTTCTGTGATCTGATTGAGGGGCGCGGTATATATATTTCGCTGATTGTGTTGATGTACATATATCACGTTGATGTTGGTGTAATGTGCGTATATCACGTTTATGTTGGTGTAATGTGCGTATATACGTCACTACCACAACTGTCTGTGTGCAGTAAACATAAATCTGATTAATAATTGTTTCTGTTTGATGTATTAAAGTTCTGTAAGGTCATGGGAATTGTGAGCATGTGTCGACTATGTTGGCTAAATAAAACGTAAACACAGTCTCATAACATAGAGTGTGTCGTAGAGGAGCTAAGTATAGAAACGCCACGTACTAGTTCACTAACATAGAGGAGCTAAGTATTGATTTGAACTTACAAGTTCACTAACATAGAGGAGCTAAGTATTGATTTGAACTTACAAGTTCACTAACATAGAGGAGCTAAGTATTGATTTGAACTTACAAGTTCACTAACATAGAGGAGCTAAGTATTGATTTGAACTTACAAGTTCACTAACATAGAGGAGCTAAGTATTGATTTGAACTTACAAGTTCACTAACATAGAGGAGCTAAGTTTTGATTTGAACTTACAAGTTCACTAACATAGAGGAGCTAAGTATTGATTTGAACTTACAAGTTCACTAACATAGAGGAGCTAGGTATTGACCTCTATGTACAAATTCACTTTCCGAGATCACATGCAGAAAAGCTCAGGCAAAATCTGCAATCCGTTGAAATGAAAAACATTGTGTACAACCGACGATATCTTTATGATTAGAAGAAAGCACAAGAGCTCAGTTGTACATTAATCCTATAATATGGAGGTAAATAATGGACAATCAGTAAACATACAAGAAGGCACTTAGAGACCACATACTTGTAGTTTTACAGAAGAATGTTGAGAATATTGAGAATGTTGAGAGTGTTGAGAATATTGAGAATGTTGAGAGTGTTGAGAATATTGAGACTGATGAGAATGTTGAAAATGTTGAGAGTGTTAAGAATGTTGAGAGTGTTGAGAATGTTGAAAACGTTGAGAGTGTTGAGAATATTGAGAATGTTGAGAGAGTTGAGAGTGATGAGAATGTTGAGAGATTTGAGAGTGTTGAGAATGTTGAGAGTGTTGAGAATGTTGAGAGTGTTGAGAGTTTTGAGAATGTTAAGAATGTTGTGAGAGTTGAGAGTGCTGAGAATGTTGAGAGTGTTGATAGTGTTGAGAATGTTGAGAGAGTTGAGAGTGCTGAAAATGTTGAAAGTGTTGAGAATGTTGAGAGTGTTGATAGTTTTGAGAATGTTAAGAATGTTGTGAGAGTGCTGAGAATGTTGAGAGTGTTGATAGTGTTGAGAATGTTGAGAGAGTTGAGAATGTTGAGAGTGTTAAGAGTGTTGAGAATGTTGCGAGTTTTGAGATTGTTGAGAGTGTTGAGAATGTTGAGAGTATTGAGAATGTTGAAAATGTTGAGAGTGTTGAGAATGTTGAGATTACTGAGAATGTTGAGAATGTTGAAAATGTTGAGAGTGTTGAGAATATTAAGAATGTTGAAAATTTTGAGAGTGTTGAGTGTTGAGAATGTTGAGAGTGTTGAGAGTGCTGAGAATGTTGAGACTGTTGATAGTGCTGACAATGTTGAGAGAGTTGAGAATGTTGAGAATATTGAGAGTGTTGAGAGTGTTGAGAATGTTGAGGGTGTTGAGAGTGTTAAGAGTGTTGAGAATGTTGCGAGTGTTGAGAATGTTGAGAGTGTTGAGAATGTTGAGAGTATTGAGAATGTTGAAAATGTTGAGAGTGTTGAGAATGTTGAGAGTACTGAGAATGTTGAAAATGTTGAGAGTGTTGAGAATATTAAAAATGTTGAGAATATTGAGAGTGTTGAGTGTTGAGAATGTTGAGAGTGTTGAGAGTGTTGAGAATGTTGCGCGTTTTGAGAGTGTTGAGAATGTTGAGAGTTTTGAGAATGTTGAGAGTGTTGAGAATGTTGAGATATTTGAGAATGTTGAGAATGCTGAGAATGTTGAGAATGTTGAGAGTGTTGAGAATGTTGAGAGTATTGAGAATGTTGAAAATGTTGAGAGTGTTGAGAATATTAAGAATGTTGAGAGTGGTGAGTATTGAGAATGTTGAGAGTGATGAGAGTGTTGAGAATGTTGAGCGTTTTGAGAGTGTTGAGAATGTTGAGAATGTTGACATTGTTGAGAGTTTAGAGAATGTTGAGATTGTTGAGAATGTTGAGATAGTTGAGAATGTTGAGAATGCTGAGAATGTTGAGAATGTTGAGAGTGTTGAGAGAGTTGAGAATGTTGAGAGTGTTGAGAATGTTGAGAGAGTTGAGAATATTGAGACATTTGAGAGTGCTGTGAATGTTGGTTGAGAGTGTTGAGAATGTTAAGAATGTTGAGAATGTTGAGAGTGTTGAGAGTTTTGAGAATGTTGAGAACGTTGAGAATGTTGAGAATGATGTGAATGTTGAGAGTTTTGAAAATGTTGAGAATGTTGATATAGTTGAGAGTGCTGAGAATGTTGAGAGTGTTGAGAATGTTGAGAGTGCTGAGAATGTTGAGAGTGTTGAGAGAGTTGAGAGTGCTGAGAGAGTTGAGAGTGTTGAGAATGTTGAGAGTGCTGAGAATGTTGAGAGTGCTGAGAATGTTGAGAGTGTTGAGAGAGTTGAGAGTGCTGAGATTGTTGAGAGTGTTGAGAATGTTGAGATTACTGAGAATGTTGAGAGTGTTGAGAGTGTTGAGAATGTTGAGAGAGTTGAGAATGTCGAGAGATTTGAGAGTACTGAGAATGTTGAGAGTGTTGAGAATGTTAAGAGTGTTGAGAATTTTGAGAGTGTTGAGAATGTTCAGTGTTTAGAATGTTGACAGTGTTGAGAGTGTTTAGAGTGTTGAGAATGTTGAGAGTGTTGAGAATGTTAAGAGTGTTGAGAATGTTGAGAGTGTTGAGAATGTTCAGAGTATTTAGAATGTTGAGAGTGTTGAAAATGTTAAGAGTGTTGAGAATGTTGAGAATGTTCAGATTGTTGAGAACGCTGAGAGTGTTGAGAATGCTGAGAACGCTGAGAGTGTTGAGAATGTTCAAAATGTTGGACAGCTAAAAAGAGCACTGATGAAGTCATGGGAGAGGCTAGAACACAATGAAATCTGGTACAGGCAAATAATTGTAGTGCTGCGGTAAAGCTGACAGCAAAGAGCAAGCGGTGAGGTGTAACGTACACTCCTACAAGGAATAATAACAGCTGTTAAAAAAAAAGTAACAACAAAATACTGACGTTTCAGTCTACTCGAGGCCATCCGTAGATCGAGAACAGCATAAACAGGCAACGGAATAAAGATAACCTCTTGTATATCGGTGAGAGAACAGCATAAACAGGCAACGGAATAAAGATAACCTCTGTATATCGGTGAGAGAACAGCATAAACAGACAACGGAATAAAGATAACCTCTTGTATATCGGTGAGAGAACAGCATAAACAGGCAAGGGAATAAAGATAACCTCTTGTATATCGGTGAGAGAACAGCATAAACAGGCAACGGAATAAAGATAACCTCTTGTATATCGGTGAGAGAACAGCATAAACAGGCAACGGAATAAAGATAACCTCTTGTATATCGGTGAGAGAACAGCATAAACAGACAACGGAATAAAGATAACCTCTTGTATATCGGTGAGAGAACAGCATAAACAGGCAACGGAATAAAGATAACCTCTTGTATATCGGTGAGAGAACAGCATAAACAGGCAACGGAATAAAGATAACCTCTTGTACATCGGTGAGAGAACAGAAAGCTCAGACAAAGAATCTAACTAATTAGCACATAGAAACATGTATGATGTCAGAAATAAAGTAGCAGCGGTATAAGGTAAGTATTTAACAGACAAATAAATCCAGTGCTGCGGTGAATCTGGTGCCAAGAGCAAGTGGTGGGGTGTAACATGTAGGTGGAAGTGTCAGAATATTGCTGTGTTACTTTTGTGTAATGCTGTCACCACACATTGCAGGTGTGTAGGTTACAACCCACCACTTGTTTCTCAATGAAATCTTGTAATTTCTACCAGAAAAAGACAGTCCACTATCGTTGGGCACGTGATTGCAAGGAGAAACTGGAACAATATCGTGATAACAAATAAAAGTGAGGAAATAAGAGTCAGTGAAAGAAAACGAAGTCACGGGGCAGGAAATTGGACAGAGATAAATGAACTGTGGAATTGATAGGAAACGCTGGCGTAAGAGAGAGGCGAGATCTATTATCGTTGACACTTGGCACCTAATGATGACGTAATAAGTCACAAAACTGAAGGGTGACCAGTGTTTTTTTTTCTCTTATGACCTGTCCCAGCTAAGTGATCTTGACCCTTTATGATTCATTATTTGGTTCGTCTCTAGAGAATATCTGGCAGGAATTAAACCCACGTTCACCTTATCGCCAGGTTCGAGCACTAACCGCCACGCTACCCACCCTCCATGGATCGTATTATCCCAGTTATATTTCCCTTCTTATAGACCATTGAGAGATGGTATACCGCAAAGATAACACGTAGATCTATAAGTGCGTGAAGCGAAATTGGTGCGTGTTGGCAATAACAGCTCACACGCCCTTCAGCTACTTTCACAGGCAGAATCCCAGACTTAAACTGACAGTTCAATCTTTAGTTCATCGCTTCTTGGAAGTATGGATAAGACGAAAGTAGGAACACACGAGAGGTACTCCAGCGACACCAATGATGGGGAAACTAGTAGAATGTAAAGAAACTGACGGAAAGAAACGAGGTAATTGGATTATTTGATCAGGAGTGAGTACTGCTGCGACCACGTGGTCGGTCGATAAACACTTAGACGGTCTACGGCATTGAGACCGTCGTCAACAATCAGCGGAATAACAATTAGGACCTCGATCGTTAGATAAAGAACCGACCGGGAATCAATCTTGAATTACACAAAGACAATCACAAATGGGTTGTCCAACTCGAGCAAACATTTTGTGATTACACACTTACATACACAACACAGACACTCTCTTTCTCATTCTCTCTTTCTCTCTTTTCCACACACATTCTCTCCCTCACATACACACACTATAACTTTAATTCTTACACACAAACAAACATTCTATCTCTTTCCCTCTTTCCATCTCTGACCCTCAACAATCATATAGTATCATTCCCTCCACACATAAACGCACACGAACTTCCGGTCAATATGGCCGATAGGTGGCAAGGACCACTTAGGCTCAGTCTGAAAAGTGTTCCTTTTTGCAGTTGTCTCATATTCCAAGTCCGGTATGCTGCTGGAG
Source organism: Megaustenia siamemsis (assembly GCA_032433765.1). Lineage (NCBI taxonomy): Eukaryota > Metazoa > Mollusca > Gastropoda > Stylommatophora > Ariophantidae > Megaustenia > Megaustenia siamemsis. The sequence goes on along the minus strand of JAVIAB010000046.1, from coordinate 32,410,842 downwards.
CTACTGCGTTTAGTGTTCTGTGCGAACCGTGAGCTGTGTACTTCATCCAAATCGTGTTTCGATGTCCCGATTGCTTACGATGAAAGATGATATCGTAGAGCGAAGAAGGGCAGTTCAGTTGCGTTCACTTTCGCTGCTGCTTGGCCTTATGTCTTTTAGTCATGCTTTTTACTGCTTTGATGTGAATTGCAACTCCCGTTGTTTGTTTGGATTTTTGTATGCTATGTTAATTCGGATAATTTCACTGGCACGGGCGGTTGAGAAATTATCGATTTTAATTCATTTGTAGTGATACCGGTCACTACAAGGGAGAAGCTGTCTTGACCACATTTTCACTCTACGACTTATATTGGAGGAACACATTGAAAAGCAAAAACCTTTTGTACTTAACTTCATCGACTTCAAAAAAGCATTTGATAGTATTCATAGAGATTCTTTGTGGAAAATTCTGAAGCAATATGGTTTACCATCAAAAATCATAAATATTATCAAAGACATGTATGATGGTTACACATGTGCAGTTCGAACAGAGGAAGGACTGAGCGAATGTTTCCCAATAGAAACTGGGGTTAAACAAGGATGTATTTTATCGCTCTTGTTATTTGGAATTGTTATGGACTTCATAATGAAGAAATGCTGCACTGGTAATAAAGGCATCGAATGGATACAAGGAGACCATTTGGAGGACCTCGACTTTGCTGATGACATAGTTCTCATCAGCAGTCAGATAAAAACGATGCAGGAAAACACAAATGAACTATTATCAATAGCCAGCAAAATTGGGCTTGAGGTCAATCATGAAAAGACTAAAGTCATGAAAAGTTTAATTCCAACAAGTGACAAAATATACATGGAAAACAAACCAGTAGAAGAGATCGATCACTTTATCTATCTTGGAAGTCACATTGATCGAGAAGGGGATACGAGCAAAGAAATTAGAATCAGACTGGCTAAAGCAGCAATGTCTTTCAGAAGCCTTGAAAAGTTGTGGAAATCAAAACTCATTAGCACAAACACAAAACTTAGGCTATTCAAATCAAATGTACTATCAACCCTTACGTATGCGTGTGAAAGCTGGAAAACAACAAGAGATATAGAAACAAAGTTGAACGCATTCGAAAATAAATGTCTAAGGAAAATACTTGGTATAGAATGGAACGAATTCAAAACAAACGAGGAAATTAGAGAAATCGCCAATCAACCACTAATATCTTCAGTAATAAAGAAAAGACGATGGTCATACGTTGGACATGTGATGAGAAGAGATAATAATCGAATAGCAAAGCAAGCCCTCATATGGGAAACAACAGGTAAAAGAAAAAGAGGAAGACCCAGGGAGACACTGAGAAGAACATTGATGAGAGAGGCAAGAGCAGCAGGAATCGGCTCCCTCAATGAGATAGAACTGCTTGCACAGAACAGAGACAGATGGCGAGATTTGATAAAATATCTTTAAAAGAAAACTGCTAGAACAAAAATTCATATAGGAGAAGGTGTATCTTGGTCTACGCCCTATGGGCCGGTTACGGCTCGAAAGGTCAATAGATAGATAGATAGATACCGGTGCCTTGGACTAACCATAGCCATAACACACACAGACACACACACACATACACACACACAAATACACACATAATATAAGAAAAAGTGACAGAACCAAAGAGAACAAAGTAAATGAAATTCTACAACATTCTCATGTGTCAATTGTTGCAGCTGCCTAAAAAATATGAGAGCTAAAACTTTGAGTCAAAGAGATAGAAGAGGAAGGAAGAAGGCGAAGAGATAGAGAAGAAGAAGAGAAGACGAATAGGCAAAAAGCACAAAAAGCACTATTGTGAACTTAAAGCAAAGTATAAAATACCAGCAATGAGATAGACGATGTCCGACACACACTGCTGGTTACATGTGTCATGTGACAGGTGTGAGATTGACAAAAGTAGTATACCCTTAAATAAAGACAAGTGGAACAATATTAAAACAGGTAAATGAATTTAAATATTTGGGAACTTTGTTAACCTCAGACGGAAGATATACAAAAGAGGTGTGATGTAGAATGGATCAGGCAAAAGCAGCTTTCCAAAAAATGAGGAAGATACTATACAATCCATTTTTGACAATAGAAACAAGAAAAAGAGTTCTTAAATGTTGTGTAGAGCCAGTCTTAACATATGGATGCGAATCAGGGACAATAGGACAACAGACAAGAAAATCAATGGAGTCTGTAGAAATGTGATTTTGCAGAAGAATATTGAGAGTACCATGGACAGCTAAGAAGAGTAATGAAGATGTTCTGAGAGAGGTCAAAGCAAAAAGAGAGCTAATTTCTAATATTAGGATGAAACAATCATCATTTTGTGGCCATGTAATGAGAAGAGAACAACTGGAATATATTGTAACAACAGGAAAAATTGAGGGACGAAAAGATAGAGGGAAGCAAAGACAAAAAAATAACAGACAGCTTAAGAGAATGGCTTGGCAGAAGGTCAACGACAGAAATGATAAATAGCTGCCGAGATCGAAGGTTGAGGAGAGACATGATCACCTACGCCACTAGGCCCGGTACTTGATGATGTGTGTCCCCTTATACTGGGACCCTGACCAGGGTGTGAGGAGAGAGGAGTAGAACCACCGTCACCTGCCACGCATGTCGTGCACCTGAACGTACACCAGCTTGTCAGCGCTGTATCTAGCCTGTGGCTTCTCACTGGCGAACTTGCTCACAAATGGATCTGGACACCATGGAGTCGTCCGTTGTACAAGGAAGATGATCTGTCAGTGAATTAAACTAAACTAAACTGATGTAAACTAAACTGATGTAAACTAAACTAAACTGATGTAAACTAAACTAATGTAAACTAAACTTAACTGATGTAAACTAAACTAATCTAAACTAATCTAAACTGATGTAAACTAAACTAAACTTATGTAAACTAAACTAAACTAAACTAAACTTTTGTAACCTAAACTGATGTAAACTAAACTACACTGATGCAAACTAAACTGATGTAAGCTAAATTAAACTGATGTAAACTAAACTAAACTGATATAAGCTAAACTCATCATCATCATCGAGTGCCTTCTCCGCAACGAAGGTTGACTACCATGTATCGCCATTCTACTCTGTTTCTTGCTTTGATGGTGCAGGCTGTCATAGATTGAGAATAATAGAACAAAGAAGTATGTGTTAGCACTCGGAAAAATTGACAGACAAACAACAATAGAAAAAAACGAAGAACAATATATGGTCCGAAGTGGGATCGAACCCGTACTCAGTGGCACCGCGCCTTGCCACGAGAAGCCGAACGCTTGGCACACTACCACGCAGCCAACTAAAAAATTGGCTATTGCAGTAGTGTCTTACACGATGACGTTCTCAATGACTATAGCATAGGGTAACGATCACAGACCGGAAATAAATTGTATATTTGTACTTTCCTATTAATGCAAGTATCTCCCAGTAGGGCTGAATACTTGTGTTGTAGACAAACATTTATTGGACGAAACAGCACGAATAGTAGTTCCCAGTGATTATATACTGGGTACAAATAATATTATTTGTCATAGATTGACTTGTCCATCTTTTGATGTTACTCGTCCATGTTAGTCTTGGTCTGCCTCTGCCTCTTTTACCTTGTATTTTCCCTTCCAATATTACTTTTAGTAGGCTGTTATGCCTTTTAACATGCCCCAAAAATTTCATTTGTCTTGTCTTAATTGTGTTTAGTAGTTCTCTTTTTATTTTCAGTTGTTTTAAAACTTCACCGTTTGTTTTCTTTTCTTTCCATCCAATTCTACCTATTCTTCTATAAATCCACATTTCAAAGGCTTCAATTTTCTGTTCTGTTTTCTTGTCTAATGTCCATGTTTCTGCACTATACCGGAATATTGACAAGATGTAACATTTTGCCATTCTTTTTAATTTCAGCCCTGCTGATATTTGTTTTGTTGTTAGTATATTTTTCATGGCATTAAAATTACTTTTTGCCATACCTATTATTTTGTTTATTTCAATTTTATATTTTCCATCATTGGTTATAGTATGTCCCAGGTAGTTGTAGCTCTGAACCGTATGTAATTCAATTATTTTCAACTGATAAATTAATTGTAGGTCTTGAGAATTTTCTTTGTTTATGATCATAGTTTTAGTCTTTTTGATATTCATCTAGTTTTGATATTATCTAGTCCATATTTTTGCTTGTTACGTTTATCACATTAAGCAATTGTTGTAGATCTTTAGGATTTTCTGCTAGTAGAACAGTATCATCAGCATATCTCAGGTTATTGATTATCTTTCCATTAATGTTTAGGCCTGGCATCTCTGAGATGTTTTTAAAGATTTGCTCAGTGTATAGATTGAACAAGCTTGGTGATAGGATGCATCCTTGTCTTACTCCTCTTTTTATGTCCATGGGTGTAGAGTTCTCTTTGTTATATTTTATTATTGATGTTTGCTCCCAGTACAAATTACAAATTAGTCGTATGTCTGTATCGTCTAGATTTATATCACTTAAGCAGTCTATAAGTTGGTTATGGTGTATTCTATCGAAAGCTTTGGTGTAGTCTATGAAGCAGGCATATATTGGTTTGTTTACTTCTGTGTACTTTACAATCAATGTTCTTATGCTAAATATGGCTTCTTTTATCCCACTGTTTTTCCTGAATCCAAATTGTTGCTCATCTAATTCAGTATTGATTTTATTTTGAATCCTTCCATGTATAACTTTTAGTAAAATTTTGTTACCTGGCTCATTAGGCTTATTGTTCTGAAATCACTGCATTCAATTGCACCGTTCTTTTTAGCAATGTAATAAAAGTTGATGTTTTTAGTTCATTTGGTATGTACCCTGTGTGGTATATGTCATTGCATATTCTGTGATTACTTCGATGCCAAAATATTCTAGAGCCTGTATCATCTCTATTAATATATATTGTCAGGTCATCTATTGTCAGGTCCTGCTGCCTTTCCCTTTTTCATTGTTTTTCTACTTCAGATTTCAGGATTTTATAGTTGTATGTACATTTTATGTCTGGCTTTTTGTCCCGTTCGTCATGAAATAATTCTGTTATATATTCTCCAGTGGGTATTTATATATTTTTGTAGCTCTCGTTTTATTAGTATGCCTACTCCTCTTTGATATTCTGTTGTGTTACCTGAATATATAAATGTATATTTATCGTCTTGTATGTATCCACTTTCCTTCCATCTTGTTTATGATATGCCTAATATATCTATGTTTAATCGTTCTGCTTCTACCATTAGATTTTCTAATTTTCCTTGTTAGTATAAGGTCCTAACATTCCATGTAGCTATGTTTAATTCGTTCTTAAAAAATAGTTAGAATTTCTCTCCATGGCTTTCTTTGAAGTGTTACGTGATGAGGCTCCAATCTCTTTCACGGTGGTCTGCCATATTCATCTTTCATGTTCTGAATATGCCTCATGTGTACCACACACTTTCGTGTTCTGAATATGCCTCATGTGTACCACACACTTTCGTGTTCTAATATGCCTCATGTGTACCACACGCTTTGCTGTTTTCGCTTTCTGGGCCATTGATTATTTTCGATTCATCCGCCCCATCACAGACACAGACTTTTTATATTCGGGTTGAACATACCCGGCGGCGGCATTTTTTTGTCGAACCATGTGCTTGACTATTGAACCGCGAACACACGACACAAAGAAGAATAAATCATATTCCACTTAAAAATCGGTAATCACAGTTTATCCACACGTCCGAAGTAAAACATACACCAAACGGGGAATAGCAATATATAATTTCATAACTCGACTGTCACGTAAATCATCACTCGGCAAGAGCCGAAATATAAAAACGACTGCACGTAGCCGCCATGACACCGGATCTTGAAGCTAAACTAAGCTGATGTAAACTAAACTAAACTGTTCTCCTTTAAGCATATTGTGGTGTGTTGAAAGAATCTGTTGTTTTATATCCAGAACAATGTGTGAAACCACGTTCAATGTTAAGCCGTACCGCTGCTGCACTTTGTGAAATAATCTCACCAAATACACTGCTTCCTTCTCTGTCCCTGAAGCCCGGTAGCCGACTATTGGAGGCGCCAAGTAGCAGATGTCGTGACGTCATGAAAGGAACGAGCCTTTACATTTCTTGCTCTTCTGTGTGTAGCTTCAGCAGCCTTTCTGACGTCATTATCTGTCCCTCTTCTTCAGGTAGGGAGCACCAGATGGCGACCTGCAATCAAGGGTAATTTTTAACTTTTAAAGAACAAGTTTTTACATTTTAAAATAGTTTCTTCTAATCACGTTGAATGTGTAATAGAAGAAATATGTGCGTTGTAAGGTCTTGAAAAGACATACAAGGGCAAATCAACTGAAGCTTTGGTGGCAAACAACAGTGACCAGTGGATCCCTGAAGTCTTAGTGGCAAACAACAGTGACCAGTGGGTCCCTGAAGTCTTAGTGGCAAACAACAGTGACCAGTGGGTCCCTGAAGTCTTAGTGGCAAACAACAGTGACCTGTGGGTCCCTGAAGTCTTAGTGGCAAACAACAGTGACCAGTGGGTCCCTGAAGTCTTAGTGGCAAACAACAGTGACCAGTGGGTCCCTGAAGTCTTAGTGGCAAACAACAGTGACCAGTGGGTCCCTGAAGTCTTAGTGGCAAACAACAGTGACCAGTGGGTCCCTGAAGTCAGTTCACACCAAACAAGCTAGCCATCGAGGCGGGTATCATCCAGTTTTCCTTTTGTGACGGGGTATATTGAAATACATTGATCAGAGAGGCAAAGGAAGTATGAATCGGCTCCCTCAATGACATTGAGATACTTGCCCAGAACAGAGACAAATGGCGAGACTTGATAAAAGATCTTTGCAAGGATTGAGACTGCTAGAAAGAAAATTTAGAAAAAAGAGAAAGAGTATCTGAATCTATGTCCTATGGGCCGGCCACGACTCGAAAGGTCAATAGATAGATAGATAGATAGATAGATAGATAGATAGATAGATAGATAGATAGATAGATAGATAGATAGATAGATAGATAGATAGATAGATAGATAGATAGATAGATAGATAGATAGATAGATAGATAGATAGATAGATAGATGGATGGATGGATGGATGGGTGGGTGGGTGGGTGGGTGGGTGGGTGGGTGGGTGGATGGATGGATGGATGGATGGATGGATGGATGGATGGATGGATGGATGGATGGATAGATAGATAGATAGATAGATAGATAGATAGATAGATAGATAGATAGATAGATAGATAGATAGATAGATAGATAGATAGATAGATAGATAGATAGATAGATAGATAGATAGATAGATAGATATAGAAATGTAACTTGATTGTGTGTACATCTGTGACGGGGTACAGAAATTAACTTTGTTGTGTGTACATCTGTGACGGGGTATAAAAATGTAACTTGATAGTGTGTACAAGTGTGTACACTTATGACGGGGTATAGAAATGTAATTTGATAGTGTGTACAAGTGTGTACACTTGTGACGGGGTATAGAAATGTAACTTGATAGTGTGTACAAGTGTGTACACTTATGACGGGGTATAGAAATGTAACTTGATAGTGTGTACAAGCATTGATGTGTCCCATATGACTGTTTAGCAATAACC
>JAVIAB010000046.1:31741753-31803130 GCA_032433765.1 Megaustenia siamemsis | reverse complement strand
TCGAAGTGTTTTACCACTGTAGAATATATGAGAGGGCTGTAGAAGTCATTTTACCACTGTATAATATCTGTGAGTGATGTAGAAGTTTTTACTACTGTAGATGTATATGTGAGTGCTGTTGAGGTACCTGTGAGTGCTGTAGATGTGCTTTTATCACTGTAGAAGTATCTGTGAGTGCTGTAGAAGTGTTTTACCACTGTAGAAGTATAAATATCTGTGAGACTTTAGATGTGCTTTTACCACTGTAGAAGTATCTGTGAGTGCTGTAGAAGTGTTTTACCACTGTATAAGTATATGTGCGTGCTGTAGAAGTGTTTTTACTACTAGAAGTATCTGTGAGTGCTTTAGAAGTATCTGTGAGTGCTATATAAGTACTTCTACCACTGTAGAAGTATCTGTGAGTGCTGTAGAAGTGTTTTTACCACTGTAGAAGTGTTTTTACCACTGTAGAATTATCTGTGAGTGCTATAGAAGTGCTTTTACCACTGCAGAAGTATATGGAGTGCTATAGAAGAAGTGCTTTTACCACTGTAGAAGTATATGTGAGTGATGTAGAAGTGTTTTTACCACTGTAGAAGTATCTGTGAGTGATGTAGAAGTGTTTTACCACTGTAGAAGTATCTGTGAGTGATGTAGAAGTGTTTACCACTGTAGAAGTATATGTGTGTGATGTAGAAGTGTTTTACCACTGTAGAAGTATATCTGTGATGTGAGTGTTAATAAGTAGTAGTTTGTATTGTTCTGTATAATTTATGTTAATGGGTACTGATTGCTGAGTGCTGTACAAGTACTAGTACTTAAGTGTAATTTATATATGTGATTGTGATTCCTTGGTGCTGTAGAAGTACTAATACTTAAGTGTAATTTATATATGTGATTGCTGAGTGCTGAGTACCTGTACTTATGTGTAACATATGTCTGTAAAATGTGCAACCCGAGTTAGTGGACTTGAAAAAAAAAGAAAACTGATCGCTGTAGGTGTTTGCGATTCTGCCTTACAATGAAAAGTAGTTGTTCAAATCCTTTGTGGAATGACCAGGTTTTCTTCTCTCCATTGACTCCAGTTCCTGAGGTATATCGAATGACTAGTCCTATCGGAAACGCTCGATAACACGTAATTCACTTTGAGAACGTAAAAGCCGACTTAGTCGTTAAATATCTAAAGCAATAAACGCTACGCCACTGTCCCAAGCTCAACTTCTCAAGGCTGTATATTTTTCATTACCATCATTAATGGGTAGTGAATACAAGCACAGACTAGTGGCGGTCACCATGACTCACCTTGTACTTTATTGGACTGATTTAAGTTGCCCTGGCAGACCATAGAAATGGGATATCTTATAAAGATATATATTTTTAAATTACTTAAAGTTTAGTTTTTGAAAAAAAAAAAGACTTCCTGAAGCTCTGGCATGTGACTGTGCTGGTTATATAGTGCGCTGTGGTGTGTCGAGGTGTTTCCGTTCGGAGCATTAATGGGCACTTCAAATGCAACGATCACATTGCTAGTTGCAAGAAAACGGTACTGTGTTCCACTTGTGCCTGTTCTGTGAATGATAATTGTTTATTATCCATGATCGCCCCATCAGTTACAACTGACAATATTTAATAAGACCATTTTTCTAATCATTTTGTAGACTCCCCAATTAGTGATAGCTCAAACGTTATATTTTTTTACAACTGGCAAAAAAAAAAAGGAACAAACACGATTGTTGAGATACCAGCACCTGCTTCTAGCTTTTGACTGATTAGGTTTCCAACGTCTTTTCTTTCCTCTATTTTGCGTTCTTTTCTTTCCTCTATGTTTGCATTCTTGCAATTATTTGACGTCATACCATATCAGCTTACCTCGCACATGTTCTCGCATCTAATTCCATATGCTTTCACGTGAACCTCCCTCGCGAGCTGTTTACTTGTGCACGCTTTCTACCCTTAATCACTTCCTTTCTGTTTGGCTGCTGATTCAGCCGGTAGCTCCCATAATCGTATTCATTATTAGTTCATATGTTCACGATATTACAAACGCGTGTAAACAAAACGTCCACTTTTCTTTATTGATCCATTTTCTTCTCACTTAATTTTGAGTTTCGAAAATAAAACATCTTAAATTAAACAAGGGAGCCGAAGTGCTGTAGGAATACAAACACAGGGGGAAAGTAAAGACGTTATGGCGATGTGCGATATGTTAGTGTAAACTGCGAGGCATCGTAAAGTGTGTGCCTTATGTCAAGGACTGAAGAACAATAGAAAGAGAATAAAAAAAGGTGTTCATTTAATCTGCTATTTTGTAAATAGTTTCCTGCAGTTGTCATTTATTATAGAGCATAGAATGGTAAATGTAACTTATTGTTGATGTTATCTATTATCATCATCATCATGTGCCGTAGGGGTTGGCGTTGGCGATCATGTCCTTCCACAATCTTATATCCACAGTGCATCGTATGAGTTCTGTTGTTGACTGTTTCCATGCCATGACACCAAGCTATCCAGTATTTTCTCTCTTTGTCGTCCGCGCTCTCTCTTTCCTTTTATTTTGCCAGTTGTAACCAAGTATTCCAACTTTCCTCTTCTCATGATGTACCCAAAAAATGTTGATTGCTTCTTTCTGATGTTTTTTAAGAGCTCCCATTTTGTGTTGGCCTCTTTGAGAACTTTCTCATTGTCTTTTTAGCATAGATAATCGTGGCTTATTGCTGATGTTATTTATTATCAAAGAGGCAGAGTTCATGTTATTGACACACTATGGTAGACAGCCATCTCAGAAGAGCTCTTCATGACTTCATGTGACTCACATATATTCGTTTTGTCTTGTCAATTCTACATTCTTCAACAATTCGCTCTGTGCTCTAATATTTATTTTCGTTACTTCATGAAACCAATATCGCTCCTACATAATCTCAAAGAACAGCCACGAGTCATTTTTCTGCAAAGATTAATGTGAGGGTTATAAATGATGAAGCTACTGTTGTAATCAGATAGTCTCCACTCACTAGACTCTTGTGTTATAGTCGTGATCCACTAGATCTGTGTACTATATAGTTGGTTATAGTTAACTTATGACTCCTATGTTATATTGAGTGATCCACTAGCGTCATTTAAATTGCTGTCTAATATATCCTGGAGTATATGGTCTGAGGTTGAACGTGGCGTGTTCAACCAATAAGTGGACAGAACCTCTAAGATAACACAAATCCCCTCTTCTATTCAGAAGTGAACTTGTAAACATCTTTCAGTTATGTGATCTTCAAAGATATCCAAACCAGCACCATCATTGTCTTCTACATTCTTGCTTTCTGAGCTGTCATGTAATTGGATTTACTTGGCACCAACAACTGGCGCTGTTCCTGTCTCCAAATGTTGTTTATAGTGTTTGTAAGATTAAGCAAAATGAGCGGCCCTCGTTATCACTCGCTTGACATGAACCTATTTATAGTCCTTGACACTTCTCATTACTGGTGAGAATGTCATACTTCAGTCATGTCGTTAGTACTGGCACGTGTTTCACTAGTTTTGTTTAACTGTTGCTGTGAAATTATTGGCGCTGCTTACCATCTCACTCTCTCTCTCTCTGTCTTTCTCTCTCTCTCTCTCTGTGTCTTGTTAGTCTGTCTGTGTGTCTGTCTGTCTGGCTCTCTCTCTCTCTCTCTCTCTGTGTCTTGTTAGTCTGTCTGTGTCTGTCTGTCTGTCTGTCTCTCTCTCTCTGTCTCTCTGTGTCTTGTTAGTCTGTCTGTGTGTCTGTCTGTCTGTCTGCTCTGGCTCTCTCTCTCTCTCTCTGTGTCTTGTTAGTCTGTCTGTGTGTCTGTCTGTCTGGCTCTCTCTCTCTCTCTCTCTCTCTCTCTCTCTCTCTGTGTCTGTTAGTCTGTCTGTGTGTCTGTCTGTCTGGCTCTCTCTCTCTCTCTCTCTCTCTCTGTGTCTTGTTAGTCTGTCTGTGTGTCTGTCTGGCTCTCTCTTTCTATATAAAATACTGCACTATATATTATATATTTGTGACTTTACCGAGAACTCCGGACTGCCTGTTATGAAGGTTGCTGTCTGTTTCATGGATTCGGTTGCCCCGTAGAGTTTCTCTTCCAGTGAGATGGGTATGGGTCACATTGCCCTGCCTAGAATTGTGTACTTGGGGGGGGGGGGGGGGGGGGATCTGTAGAAAGTATTGTATTGTCATGTTGTATTGTCATGTTGTATTGTCATGTACAGTATTGTCATGTTGTATTGTCATGTTGTATTGTCATGTTGTATTGTCATGTTGTATTGTCATGTTGTAATGTCATGTACAGTATTGTCATGTTGTATTGTCATGTTGTATTGTCATGTTGTATTGTCATGTTACAGTATTGTCATGTTGTATTGTCATGTACAGTATTGTCATGTTGTATTGTCATGTTGTATTGTCATGTTGTATTGTCATGTACAGTATTGTCATGTTGTATTGTCATGTACGTATTGTCATGTTGTATTGTCATGTACAGTATTGTCATGTTGTATTGTCATGTACAGTATTGTCATGTTGTATTGTCATGTTGTGTATGTCATGTTGTATTGTCATGTTGTATTGTCATGTTGTATTGTCATGTTGTATTGTCATGTTGTATTGTCATGTACAGTATTGTCATGTTGTATTGTCATGTTGTATTGTCATGTTGTATTGTCATGTTGTATTGTCATGTGTATTGTCATGTTGTATTGTCATGTACAGTATTGTCATGTTGTATTGTCATGTTGTATTGTCATGTTGTATTGTCATGTTGTATTGTCATGTTGTATTGTCATGTTGTATTGTCATGTTGTATTGTCATGTTGTATTGTCATGTACAGTATTGTCATGTTGTATTGTCATGTACAGTATTGTCATGTACAGTATGTCATGTTGTATTGTCATGTACAGTATTGTCATGTTGTATTGTCATGTTGTATTGTCATGTTGTATTGTCATGTTGTATTGTCATGTGTATTGTCATGTTGTATTGTCATGTTGTATTGTCATGTTTGTATTGTCATGTACATTATTGTCATGTTGTATTGTCATGTTGTATTGTCATGTACAGTATTGTCATGTTGTATTGTCATGTACAGTATTGTCATGTTGTATTGTCATGTACAGTATTGTCATGTTGTATTGTCATGTACAGTATTGTCATGTTGTATTGTATTGTCATGTACAGTATTGTCATGTTGTATTGTCATGTTGTATTGTCATGTTGTATTGTCATGTACAGTATTGTCATGTACAGTATTGTCATGTTGTATTGTCATGTACAGTATTGTCATGTTGTATTGTCATGTTGTATTGTCATGTACAGTATTGTCAAGTTGTATTGTCATGTACAGTATTGTCATGTACAGTATTGTCATGTTGTATTGTCATGTACAGTATTGTCATGTTGTATTGTCATGTACAGTATTGTCATGTTGTATTGTCATGTACAGTATTGTCATGTTGTATTGTCATGTACAGTATTGTCATGTACAGTATTGTCATGTACAGTATTGTCATGTACAGTATTGTCATGTTGTATTGTCATGTTGTATTGTCATGTACAGTATTGTTATGTACAGTATTGTCATGTACAGTATTGTCATGTACAGTATTGTCATGTTTGTATTGTCATGTTGTATTGTCATGTTGTATTGTCATGTTGTATTGTTTTTATTGTCATGTTGTATTGTCATGTACAGTATTGTCATGTTGTATTGTCATGTACAGTATTGTCATGTATTGTCATTTTGTATTGTCATGTTGTATTGTCATGTTGTATTGTCATGTTGTATTGTCATGTTGTATTGTCATGTTGTATTGTCATGTACAGTATTGTCATGTTACAGTATGTCATTGTATTGTCATGTACAGTATTGTCATGTTGTATTGTCATGTACAGTATTGTCATGTTGTATTGTTGTCATGTTGTATTGTCATGTTGTATTGTCATGTTGTATTGTCATGTTGTATTGTCATGTACAGTATTGTCATGTTGTATTGTCATGTACAGTATTGCATGTACAGTATTGTCATGTTGTATTGTCATGTTGTATTGTCATGTTGTATTGTCATGTTGTATTGTCATGTACAGTATTGTCAGTGTATTGTATTGTCATGTTGTATTGTCATGTTGTATTGTCATGTACAGTATTGTCATGTTGTATTGTCATGTTGTATTGTCATGTTGTATTGTCATGTTGTATTGTCATGTTGTATTGTCATGTACAGTATTGTCATGTTGTATTGTCATGTTGTATTGTCATGTTGTATTGTCATGTTGTATTGTCATGTACAGTATGTCATGTACAGTATTGTCATGTACAGTATTGTCATGTACAGTATTGTCATGTTGTATTGTCATGTTGTATTGTCATGTTGTATTGTCATGTTGTATTGTCATGTTGTATTGTCATGTACAGTATTGTCATGTACAGTATTGTCATGTTGTATTGTCATGTACAGTATTGTCATGTTGTATTGTCATGTACAGTATTGTCATGTTGTATTGTCATGTACAGTATTGTCATGTTGTATTGTCATGTTGTATTGTCATGTTGTATTGTCATGTTGTATTGTCATGTTGTATTGTCATGTTGTATTGTCATGTTGTATTGTCATGTTGTATTGTCATGTACAGTATTGTCATGTTGTATTGTCATGTTGTATTGTCATGTTGTATTGTCATGTTGTATTGTCATGTACAGTATTGTAATGTTGTATTGTCATGTTGTATTGTCATGTTGTATTGTCATGTTGTATTGTCATGTACAGTATTGTCATGTTGTATTGTCATGTACAGTATTGTCATGTTGTATTGTCATGTTGTATTGTCATGTTGTATTGTCATGTTGTATTGTCATGTTGTATTGTCATGTTGTATTGTCATGTACAGTATTGTCATGTTGTATTGTCATGTTGTATTGTCATGTACAGTATTGTCATGTTGTATTGTCATGTACAGTATTGTCATGTTGTATTGTCATGTTGTATTGTCATGTTGTATTGTCATGTACAGTATTGTCATGTTGTATTGTCATGTACAGTATTGTCATGTTGTATTGTCATGTTGTATTGTCATGTTGTATTGTCATGTACAGTATTGTCATGTTGTATTGTCATGTACAGTATTGTCATGTTGTATTGTCATGTTGTATTGTCATGTACAGTATTGTCATGTTGTATTGTCATGTTGTATTGTCATGTTGTATTGTCATGTTGTATTGTCATGTTGTATTGTCATGTTGTATTGTCATGTTGTATTGTCATGTACAGTATTGTCATGTTGTATTGTCATGTACAGTATTGTCATGTACAGTATTGTCATGTACAGTATTGTCATGTTGTATTGTCATGTTGTATTGTCATGTACAGTATTGTCATGTTGTATTGTCATGTTGTATTGTCATGTACAGTATGTCATGTTGTATTGTCATGTTGTATTGTCATGTACAGTATTGTCATGTTGTATTGTCATGTTGTATTGTCATGTTGTATTGTCATGTACAGTATTGTCATGTTGTATTGTCATGTTGTATTGTCATGTTGTATTGTCATGTACAGTATTGTCATGTTGTATTGTCATGTTGTATTGTCATGTTGTATTGTCATGTTGTATTGTCATGTACAGTATTGTCATGTTGTATTGTCATGTACAGTATTGTCATGTTGTATTGTCATGTTGTATTGTCATGTACAGTATTGTCATGTTGTATTGTCATGTACAGTATTGTCATGTTGTATTGTCATGTACAGTATTGTCATGTTGTATTGTCATGTTGTATTGTCATGTTGTATTGTCATGTACAGTATTGTCATGTTGTATTGTCATGTTGTATTGTCATGTTGTATTGTCATGTTGTATTGTCATGTTGTATTGTCATGTTGTATTGTCATGTTGTATTGTCATGTACAGTATTGTCATGTTGTATTGTCATGTACAGTATTGTCATGTACATATTGTCATGTACAGTATTGTCATGTACAGTATTGTCATGTTGTATTGTCATGTTGTATTGTCATGTACAGTATTGTCATGTTGTATTGTCATGTTGTATTGTCATGTACAGTATTGTCATGTACAGTATTGTCATGTTGTATTGTCATGTACAGTATTGTCATGTTGTATTGTCATGTACAGTATTGTCATGTTGTATTGTCATGTACAGTATTGTCATGTTGTATTGTCATGTTGTATTGTCATGTTGTATTGTCATGTTGTATTGTCATGTTGTATTGTCATGTTGTATTGTCATTGTATTGTCATGTTGTATTGTCATGTACAGTATTGTCATGTTGTATTGTCATGTGTATTGTCATGTTGTATTGTCATGTTGTATTGTCATGTACAGTATTGTCATGTTGTATTGTCATGTTGTATTGTCATGTTGTATTGTCATGTTGTATTGTCATGTACAGTATTGTCATGTTGTATTGTCATGTACAGTATTGTCATGTTGTATTGTCATGTTGTATTGTCATGTTGTATTGTCATGTTGTATTGTCATGTTGTATTGTCATGTTGTATTGTCATGTACAGTATTGTCATGTTGTATTGTCATGTTGTATTGTCATGTACAGTATTGTCATGTTGTATTGTCATGTACAGTATTGTCATGTTGTATTGTCATGTTGTATTGTCATGTTGTATTGTCATGTACAGTATTGTCATGTTGTATTGTCATGTACAGTATTGTCATGTTGTATTGTCATGTTGTATTGTCATGTTGTATTGTCATGTACAGTATTGTCATGTTGTATTGTCATGTACAGTATTGTCATGTTGTATTGTCATGTTGTATTGTCATGTACAGTATTGTCATGTTGTATTGTCATGTTGTATTGTCATGTTGTATTGTCATGTTGTATTGTCATGTTGTATTGTCATGTTGTATTGTCATGTTGTATTGTCATGTACAGTATTGTCATGTTGTATTGTCATGTACAGTATTGTCATGTACAGTATTGTCATGTACAGTATTGTCATGTTGTATTGTCATGTTGTATTGTCATGTACAGTATTGTCATGTTGTATTGTCATGTTGTATTGTCATGTACAGTATTGTCATGTTGTATTGTCATGTTGTATTGTCATGTACAGTATTGTCATGTTGTATTGTCATGTTGTATTGTCATGTTGTATTGTCATGTACAGTATTGTCATGTTGTATTGTCATGTTGTATTGTCATGTTGTATTGTCATGTACAGTATTGTCATGTTGTATTGTCATGTTGTATTGTCATGTTGTATTGTCATGTTGTATTGTCATGTACAGTATTGTCATGTTGTATTGTCATGTACAGTATTGTCATGTTGTATTGTCATGTTGTATTGTCATGTACAGTATTGTCATGTTGTATTGTCATGTACAGTATTGTCATGTTGTATTGTCATGTACAGTATTGTCATGTTGTATTGTCATGTGTATTGTCATGTTGTATTGTCATGTACAGTATTGTCATGTTGTATTGTCATGTTGTATTGTCATGTTGTATTGTCATGTTGTATTGTCATGTTGTATTGTCATGTTGTATTGTCATGTTGTATTGTCATGTACAGTATTGTCATGTTGTATTGTCATGTACAGTATTGTCATGTACATATTGTCATGTACAGTATTGTCATGTACAGTATTGTCATGTTGTATTGTCATGTTGTATTGTCATGTACAGTATTGTCATGTTGTATTGTCATGTTGTATTGTCATGTTGTATTGTCATGTACAGTATTGTCATGTACAGTATTGTCATGTACAGTATTGTCATGTACAGTATTGTCATGTACAGTATTGTCATGTACAGTATTGTCATGTTGTATTGTCATGTTATCCAGGGTACAGTTGCATTGGCTGGTTGTTCCTACTTTAAGTTTGATGAACATGTGGTTTCTCATTCTGTTGTGGCCAGTGCATATGTGAAGTGTGATGACTTGGTCCCTCCTTGATGGTTGGAGGTGTCCGTCCTTGTGTCGTTGTACGTTGGGTATTTTTTTTTCGATTGTTCATTATACTGGCCTTTGATGATGGCTTTGCTCTTTGCTTTGTCGTAGATGACCAGATGGTTCTCTGGTGGTAATGTCCCGCCTCATTAGCTAGTTTGTCTGCGCATTCGTTTCCTTGTATATTACAGTGTGGTGGTATCCACTGGATGACCACTCTCTGGAAGTTGTTGCACAGTTGGGCTAGGGTTGTTCTCAGGTCATCTAGCTCGCTGTTCATGTGGGGTGTTTAGAGTTGTTAGGATTGACAGTGTATTGGTCAGTATCACCAACTTTTTTGTGCATGTTATTTTTGTTGGATAGCCAGTTTTGCAGCATCTTCGGTGGCTTCATTTTCTGCTGTATAGTTGTTTTGTGAATTTCTCAGTGGCTATTGATTTCATAACCTCTTCCTGGTTATTCAGTCTCAAGGACACACCTCTTTCTACATTTTTGGTGACGTTTCTAGCAGAGCCATCCATGTATATGTGAGACCAGAAGTTACGTGGGTAGTTGTCGCCTATTTCTCTCTGTGTGCCTTTCTTCAAGATCCCTATCATACCTCCACCGTTTGACCCCAACACTTGTGCGGTGGCTACCTAACGGTCAGCGACTCAATCTAATCATGATTTCACGCCCCTTTCCGTGGTCTCCTAGGAAACAGTTTGAATCAAAGTCCATAACTTGTGTGCGTGTCTATTTGGTCATATCTCATATCTTTGTGTGCGTGTCTATGTTAGGCATGTGTCATATCTTTGTGTGTCCATGTCTATATCAGTCATATCTCATATCTTTATGTGCATATCTATGTTAGTCATGTGTCATATATCTTGATGTGTGTCAGTGTTAGTCATGCCTCGTATCGCTGTGTGCATGTCTGTGTTAGTCACCTCTTGTGACTCGGGCAGATTGTGCTCGTAAACCTGGGAGGGCCGACCATCTAAGAGGCAGAATCCCCCTACAGAAAAGATCATCTGTTGCCTTGCAGGAAGATTGGGACAATCAAAGGCTAAGGAATGCAAACCTGAATAAAATGCTGGCTGAAATCGGATGCACTGAGCCACTGGCGCAGAAACACAGTGCAACGTTTTAACGGGTGTTCAATCAGAGTGGATCTGGCAGACTCTAATTGTGATGTTCTGTCTGTGGGGGCGATCAACACACTTAACCTGACAGCTGACTTCATGTGAGAGTCTGGAATCATACTCTGATTGAG
Organism: Megaustenia siamemsis; assembly: GCA_032433765.1. Classification (NCBI taxonomy): domain Eukaryota; kingdom Metazoa; phylum Mollusca; class Gastropoda; order Stylommatophora; family Ariophantidae; genus Megaustenia; species Megaustenia siamemsis. Next base: position 31,791,964 of record JAVIAB010000046.1, on the reverse strand, counting down.
TCCTGATGGCAGAGAGAGAGAGAGAGAGAGAGAGAGAGAGAGAGAGAGAGAGAATCAAAGCTGACCGACGAGGTGAGAATCGTCGCATTCACCTTAGTGGTGAAGTCCATTCATGGAAAAGACCAACTATTAAACTACCACGGAGCGATCTTGAACCATCAGAACTAGGGAAATCAAGTTAGTCATTGACGATCCCAAAACCGCCATGGATCTCTGAGAAACAAGCTGGTCTCGACGCACTGACACTATATCAACAACACCACCATTCCATCATTGGTTGATTTATTGATTCATTATCTTATACCATGACATCCAATACTCTTACATCCAGGACTATCACATACAAATACTATGACATCCACGACTCACATCCAATACTATGACTCCAGGACTCTCACATCCAAGACTCTCACATCCAGGACTCTCACATCCAGGACTCTCACATCCAGGACTCTCACATCCAAAACTCTGACATCCAGGACTCTCACATCCAGGACTCTCACATCCAGGACTCTCACATCCATGACTCTCACATCCATAAACTCTCACATCCAGGACTCTCACATACAGGACTCTCACATCCAGGACTCTCACATCCAAGACTCTCACATACAGGACTCTCACATTCAAGACTCTCACATCTAGGACTATCACATCCAAGACTCTCACATCCAGGACTCTCACATCCAGGACTTTCACATCCAAGACTCTCACATCCAGGACTCTCACATCCAGGACTTTCACATCCAAGACTATGACATCCAAGTATCTCACATCCAAGACTCTCACATCCAGGACTCTCACATCCAGGACTCTCACATCCAAGACTATGACATCCAGGACTCTCACATCCAGGACTCTCACATCCAGAACTCTCTCATCCAGGACTCTCACATCCAAGACTATGACATCCAGGACTCTCACATCCAAGACTATGACATCCAGGACTCTCACATCCAAGACTATGACATCCAGGACTCTCACATCCAGAACTCTCTCATCCAGGACTCTCACATCCAAGACTATGACATCCAGGACTCTCACATCCAAGACTCTCTCATCCAGGACTCTCACATCCAAGACTATGACATCCATGACTCTCACATCCAGAACTCTCTCATCCAGGACTCTCACATCCAAGACTATGACATCCAGGACTCTCACATCCAAGACTCTCACATCCAGAACTCTCTCATCCAGGACTCTCACATCCAAGACTATGACATCCAGGACTCTCACATCCAGGACTCTCACATCCAAGACTCTCACATCCAGAACTCTCACATCCAAGACTCTCACATCCAAGACTCTCACATCCAGAACTCTCACATCCAAGGCTCTCACATCCAGAACTCTCACATCCAAGACTCTCACATCCAAGACTCTCACATCCAGAACTCTCACATCCAAGACTCTCACATCCAAGACTATGACATCCAGGACTCTCACATCCAGGACTCTCACATCCATGACTCTCACATCCAAAACTCTGACATCCAGGACTCTCACATCCAGGTCTCTCACATCCAGGACTCTCACATCCAGGACTCTCACATCCATGACTCTCACATCCAGGATCTCACATCCAGGACTCTCACATCCAAGACTCTCACATACAGGACTCTCACTTCCAGGACTCTCACATCCAAGACTCTCACATCCAGAACTCTCACATCCAGGACTCTCACATCCAAGACTCTCACATCCAAGACTATGACATCCAGGACTCTCACATCCAGGACTCTCACATACAGGACTCTCACATCCAGGACTCTCACATCCAAGATTCTCACATCCAGAACTCTCACATCCAGGACTCTCACATCCAAGACTCTCACATCCCGAACTCTCTCATCCAGGACTCTCACATCCAAGACTATGACATCCAGGACTCTCACATCCAGGACTCTCACATCCAAGACTCTCACATCCAGAACTCTCACATCCAAGACTCTCACATTCAAGACTCTCACATCCAGAACTCTCACATCCAAGACTCTCACATCCAGAACTCTCACATCCAAGACTCTCACATTCAAGACTCTCACATCCAGAACTCTCACATCCAAGACTCTCACATCCAGAACTCTCACATCCAAGACTCTCACATCCAAGACTATGACATCCAGGACTCTCACATCCAGGACTCTCACATCCAGGACTCTCACATCCAAAACTCTGACAACCAGGACTCTCACATCCAGGTCTCTCACATCCAGGACTCTCACATCCAGGACTCTCACATCCATGACTCTCACATCCAGGACTCTCACATCCAGGACTCTCACATCCAAGACTCTCACATCCAGGACTCTCACATACAGGACTCTCACATTCAAGACTCTCACATCCATGACTCTCACATCCAGGACTCTCACATCCAAGACTATGACATCCAAGTCTCTCACATCCAAGGCTCTCACATCCAGGACTCTCACATCCAGGACTCTCACATCCAAGACTATGACATCCAGGACTCTCACATCCAGGACTCTCACATCCAGAACTCTCTCATCCAGGACTCTCACATCCAAGACTATGACATCCAGGACTCTCACATCCAAGACTATGACATCCAGGACTCTCACATCCAAGACTATGACATCCAGGACTCTCACATCCAGAACTCTCTCATCCAGGACTCTCACATCCAAGACTATGACATCCAGGACTCTCACATCCAAGACTCTCTCATCCAGGACTCTCACATCCAAGACTATGACATCCATGACTCTCACATCCAGAACTCTCTCATCCAGGACTCTCACATCCAAGACTATGACATCCAGGACTCTCACATCAAGACTCTCACATCCAGAACTCTCTCATCCAGGACTCTCACATCCAAGACTATGACATCCAGGACTCTCACATCCAGGACTCTCACATCCAAGACTCTCACATCCAGAACTCTCACATCCAAGACTCTCACATCCAAGACTCTCACATCCAGAACTCTCACATCCAAGGCTCTCACATCCAGAACTCTCACATCCAAGACTCTCACATCCAAGACTCTCACATCCAGAACTCTCACATCCAAGACTCTCGCATCCAAGACTATGACATCCAGGACTCTCACATCCAGGACTCTCACATCCATGACTCTCACATCCAAAACTCTGACATCCAGGACTCTCACATCCAGGTCTCTCACATCCAGGACTCTCACATCCAGGACTCTCACATCCATGACTCTCACATCCAGGACTCTCACATCCAGGACTCTCACATCCAAGACTCTCACATACAGGACTCTCACTTCCAGGACTCTCACATCCAAGACTCTCACATCCAGAACTCTCACATCCAGGACTCTCACATCCAAGACTCTCACATCCAAGACTCTCACATCCAGAACTCTCTCATCCAGGACTCTCACATCCAAGACTATGACATCCAGGACTCTCACATACAGGACTCTCACATACAGGACTCACACATCCAGGACTCTCACATCCAAGATTCTCACATCCAGAACTCTCACATCCAGGACTCTCACATCCAAGACTCTCACATCCAAGACTCTCACATCCCGAACTCTCTCATCCAGGACTCTCACATCCAAGACTATGACATCCAGGACTCTCACATCCAGGACTCTCACATCCAAGACTCTCACATCCAGAACTCTCACATCCAAGACTCTCACATTCAAGACTCTCACATCCAGAACTCTCACATCCAAGACTCTCACATCCAGAACTCTCACATCCAAGACTCTCACATTCAAGACTCTCACATCCAGAACTCTCACATCCAAGACTCTCACATCCAGAACTCTCACATCCAAGACTCTCACATCCAAGACTATGACATCCAGGACTCTCACATCCAGGACTCTCACATCCAGGACTCTCACATCCAAAACTCTGACAACCAGGACTCTCACATCCAGGTCTCTCACATCCAGGACTCTCACATCCAGGACTCTCACATCCATGACTCTCACATCCAGGACTCTCACATCCAGGACTCTCACATCCAAGACTCTCACATCCAGGACTCTCACATACAGGACTCTCACATTCAAGACTCTCACATCCATGACTCTCACATCCAGGACTCTCACATCCAAGACTATGACATCCAAGTCTCTCACATCCAAGGCTCTCACATCCAGGACTCTCATATCCAAGACTCTCACATCCAAGACTATGACATCCAGGACTCTCACATCCAGGACTCTCACATCCAAGACTCTCACATCCAAGACTCTCACATCCAGAACTCTCTCATCCAGGACTCTCACATCCAAGACTATGACATCCAGGACTCTCACATCAAGACTCTCACATCCAGGACTCTCACATCCAAGACTCACACATCCAAGACTCTCACATCCAGGACTCTCACATCCAAGACTCTCACATCCAAGACTCTCACATCCAAGACTCTCACATCCAAGACTCTCACATCCAGGACTCTCACATCCAAGACTCTAACATCCAGGACTCTCACATCCAGGACTCTCACATCCAAGACTCTCACATCCAGGACTCTCACATCCAAGACTCTCACATCCAAGACTCTCACATACAAGAATTTCACATCCAAGACTCTCACATCCAGACTCTCACATCCAGGACTCTCACATCCAAGACTCTCACATCCAAGACTCTCACATCCAAGACTCTCACATCCAGGACTCTCACATCCAAGACTCTCACATCCAAGACTCTCACATCCAAGATTTTCACATCCAAGACTTTCACATCCAGGACTCTCACATCCAGGACTCTCACATCCAGAACTCTCACATCCAAGACTCTCACATCCAAGACTCTCACATCCAGAACTCTCACATCCAAGACTCTCACATCCAGAACTCTCACATCCAAGACTCTCACATCCAAGACTATGACATCCAGGACTCTCACATCCAGGACTCTCACATCCAGAACTCTCACATCCAAAATTCTGACATCCAGGACTCTCACATCCAGGTCTCTCACATCCAGGACTCTCACATCCAAGACTCTCACATCCAGAACTCTCACATCCATGACTCTCACATCCAGGACTCTCACATCCAGGACACTCACATACAGAACTCTCACATCCAGGACTCTCACATCCAGGACTGCCACATCCAGTACTCTCACATCCAAGACTTTCACATCCAAGACTATGACATCCAGGACTCTCACATCCAGGACTCTCACATCCAGGACTCTCACATCCAAAACTCTGACATCCAGGACTCTCTCATCCATAACTCTCACATCCAGGACTCTCACATACAGAACTCTCACATCCAAGACTCTCACATCCAAGACTCTCACATCCAGAACTCTCACATGCAGGACTCTCACATCCAAGACTCTCACATCCAGGACTCTCACATCCAGGACTCTCACATCCAAGACTCTCACATCCAAGACTCTCACATCCAGGACTCTCACATCCAAGACTCTCACATCCAAGACTCTCACATCCAAGACTCTCACATCCAGAACTCTCACCTCTAGGACTCTCACATCTAGGACTCTCACATCCAATGCTGTGTCATCGAAGTTGTCATTAATCTCAATAGCTAAGTTAGTCAATGACGTCACCAACTCTATCATGTTCATTCATTATTCTTCTTGCTATTATTGGCTGGCCTCACCACTTCCACCCTGGTCACGGTAGAAGTTGAGCGCACCCATACTGGAACATAGCCCAACCTTCCCGGTGAGAGCTTATAGTTCCACAGCTATGTGATCAAAGTCTCCGTGGAACAACACAAGAACAACATTGTACTAGAATCTATTACCGGAGACAGCACGATCAACAACTGCCGAGATGACAAATTCTGTTCAAGTACAGAAAACTATCAAGATCTGTGGTCATCGACCACTTTTGTAAGATATCAAGATCTGTGGTCATCGACCACTTTTGTAAGCAACAAAATGTAGACATCATCGATTGTCTGATGGCAATTAGTTTGTCTGTTTGATAAGGTCGTTCATTTAACTTGTAATGTGGATGTTAAACACAGTCTTGTAAAGTGGAGATTACATGGCGTGAGATTTGGGGAAGAGTGGACATTACATGGCGTGAGATTTGGGGCTTCTTGGACATTACATGGCGTGAGATTTGGGGAAGAGTGGACATTACATGGCGTGAGATTTCACGAAGAGTGGACATTACATGGCGTGAGATTTCACGAAGAGTGGACATTACATGGCGTGAGATTTGGGGAAGCGTGGACATTATTTGGCGTGAGATTTAGGGCTTAGTGGACATTACATGGCGTGAGATTTGGGGTTTATTGGACATTACATGGCGTGAGATTTGGGGCTTAGTGGACATAAAATGGCGTGAGATTGGGGCTTAGTGGACATTACATGGTGTGAGATTTAGGGCTTATGGACATTACATGGCGTGAGATTTGGGGCTTAGTGGACATTACATGGCGTGAGATTTAGGGCTTAGTGGGTATTACATGGCGTGAGATTTTGGGCTTAATGGACATTACATGGCGTGAGATTTAGGGCTTAGTGGACATTACATGGCGTGAGATTTAGGGCTTAGTGGACATTACATGGCGTGAGATTTAGGGCTTAGTGGACATTACATCGCGTGCGATTTGGGGCAGTGGACATTACATGGCGTGAGATTTAGGGCTTAGTGGACAATACATGGTGTGAGATTTGGGTCTTAGTGGACATTACATGGCGTGTTTTTTTGGGCTGAGTGGACATTACATGGCGTGAGATTTAGGGCTTAGTGGCCATTACAAGTCTTGAGATTTGGGCTTAGGGGACATTACATGGCGTGAGATTTGAGCTTAGTGGACATTCCATGGCGTAAGATTTGGGGCTTAGTGGACATTAGATGGCGTGAAATTTGGGGCTTAGTGGACATTAAATGGCGTGAGATTTGGGGCTTAGTGGACATTATATGGCGTGAGATTTGGGGCTTTGTGGACTTTACTTAGCGTAAGATTTAGGGCTTAGTGGACATTACATGGCGTGATATTTAGGGCTAAGCGGACATTACATGGCGTGAGATTTGGAGCATAGTGGACATTATATGGTGTGTTTGTTGTGGGCTTAGTGGACATTACATCGCGTGAGATTTAGGGCTTAGTGGCCATTACATGGCGTGAGATTTGGGGCTTCTTGGACATTACATGGATTGAGATTTGGGCTTAGTGGCCATTACATGGCGTGAGATTTGGGGCTTAGTGGACATTACATGGCGTGAGATTTGGGAAGAGTGGACATTACATGGCGTGAGATTTGGGGAAGAGTGGACATTACATGGCGTGAGATTTGGGGCTTAGTGGACATTACACAGCGTGAGATTTTGGGCTTAGTGGACATTGGATGGCGTGAGATTCAGGTAAGAGTGGAGATTACATGCCGTGTGATTTGGGCTTAGTGGACACTACTTGTCGTGAGATTTGGGCTTAGTGGACATTACATGGCGCGAGATTTGGGTAAGAGTGGACATTACATGGCGTGAGATTTGAGGAAAAGTGGACATTACATGGCGTGAGATTTCACGAAGAGTGGACATTACATGGCGTGAGATTTGGGAAAGAGTGCACATTACATGGCGTGAGATTTGGGGTTTATTGGACATTACATGGCGTGGGATTTTGGGGAACAATGGACATTATGTGCCCTGAGATTTGGGGAAGCGTGGACATTATTTGGCGTGAGATTTAGGGCTTAGTTGACATTACATGGCGTGAGATTTGGGCTTAGTGGACATTACATGGCGTGAGATTTGGGGCTTTGTGGACATTACATGGCGTGAGATTTGGGGCTTAGTGGACATTACATGGCGTGAGATTTGGGGCTTAGTGGACATTACATAGTGTGTTTTTTTGGGCTTAGTGGACATTACATGGCGTGAGATTTTGGGCTTAGTTTATTGTATGGCGTGAGATTTGGGTAAGAGTGGAGATTACATGCCGTGAGATTTGGGGCTTAGTGGACACTACCTGGCGTGAGATTTGGGTAAGAGTGGATATTACATGGCGCGAGATTATTGGAAGAGTGGACATTACATGGCGTGAGATTTCACGCAGAGTGGACATTACATGGCGTGAGATTTCACGAAGAGTGGACATTACATGGCGTGAGATTTGGTTAAGAGTGCACATTACATGGCGTGAGATTTGTTTTTTTTTGGACATTACATGGCGTGGGTTTTTGGGAACAGTGGACATTATGTGCCCTGAGATTTGGGAAGCGTGGACATTATTTGGCGTGAGATTTAGGGCTTAGTGGACATTACATGACGCGAGATTTGTGGTTTATTGGACATTACATGGCGTGAGATTTGGGGCTTAGTGGACATTACATGGCGTGAGATTTGGGGAAGAGTGGACATTACATGGCGTGATATTTGGGGAAGAGTGGACATTACATGACGTGAGATTTGGGGAAGAGTGGACATTACATGGCGTGAGATTTTGGGGAAGAGTGGACATTACATGGTGTGAGATTTCGGGCTTAGTGGACATTACATGGCGTGAGATTTGGGGCTTAGTGGACATTACATGGCGTGAGATTTGGGGCTTAGTGGACATTACATGGCGTGAGATTTAGGGCTTAGTGGACATTACATGGCGTAAGATTTAGGGCTTAGTGGACATTACATGGCGTGAGATTTTGGGGAAGAGATGACATTACATGGCGTGGGATTTGGGGTTTAGTGGACATTACATCGCGTGAGATTTGGGGCTTAGTGGACATTACGTGGCGTGAGATTTGGGCTTAGTGGACATTATACGGCGTGAGATTTGGGGCTTAGTGGACATTACATGGCGTGCGATTTGGGCAGTGGACATTACATGGCGTGAGATTTAGGGCTTAGTGGCCATTACAAGTCTTGAGATTTGGGCTTAGGGGACATTACATGGCGTGAGATTTGGGCTTAGTGGACATTCCATGGCGTAAGATTTGGGGCTTAGTGGACATTAGATGGCGTGAAATTTGGGGCTTAGTGGACATTACATGGCGTGAGATTTGGGGCTTAGTGGACATTATATGGCGTGAGATTTGAGGCTTAGTGGACTTTACTTAGCGTGAGATTTAGGGCTTAGTGGACATTACATGGCGTGAGATTTGGGTCTTAGTGGACATTACATGGCATGAGATTTAGGGCTAAGTGGACATTACATGGCGTGAGATTTTGGGCATAAAGGACATTATATGGTGTGTTTGTTGTGGGCTTAGTGGACATTACATGGCGTGAGATTTAGGGCTTAGTGGCCATTACATGGCGTGAGATTTGGGGCTTCTTGGACATTACATGGATTGAGATTTGGGCTTAGTGGACATTACATGGCGTGAGATTTGGGGCTTAGTGGACATTACATGGTGTGTTTTTTTGGGCTTAGTGGACATTACATGGCGTGAGATTTTGGGCTTAGTGGACATTGTATGGCGTGAGATTTGGGTAAGAGTGGAGATTACATGCCGTGAGATTTGGGGCTTAGTGGACATTACATGGTGTGTTTTTTGGGCTTAGTGGACATTACATGGCGTGAGATTTTGGGCTTAGTGGACATTGTATGGCGTGAGATTTGGGTAAGAGTGGACATTACATGGCGTGAGATTTGGGTAAGAGTGGACATTACATGGCGTGAGATTTGGGGAAGAGTGGACATTACATGGCGTGAGATTTCACGAAGAGTGGACATTACATGGCGTGAGATTTGGGAAAGAGTGCACATTACATGGTGTGAGATTTGGGGTTTATTGGACATTACATGGCGTGGGATTTTGGGGTACATTGGACATTATGTGCCCTGAGATTTGGGGAAGCGTGGACATTATTTGGTGTGAGATTTAGGGCTTAGTGGACATTACATGGCGTGAGATTTGGGGCTTAGTGGACATTACATGGTGTGAGATTTGGGGCTTAGTGGACATTACATGGCGTGAGATTGGGGCTTAGTGGACATTACATGGCGTGAGATTTAGGGCTTAGTGGACATTACATGGCGTGAGATTTGGGGCTTAGTGGACATTACATGGTGTGTTTTTTGGGCTTAGTGGACATTACATGGCGTGAGATTTTGGGCTTAGTGGACATTGTATGGCGTGAGATTTGGGTAAGAGTGGAGATTACATGCCGTGAGATTTGGGGCTTAGTGGACACTACTTGGCGTGAGATTTGGGTAAGAGTGGATATTACATGGCGCGAGATTATTGGAAGAGTGGACATTACATGGCGTGAGATTTCACGCAGAGTGGACATTACATGGCGTGAGATTTCACGAAGAGTGGACATTACATGGAGTGAGATTTGGGGAAGAGTGCACATTACATGGCGTGAGAGTTGGAGTTTTTTGGACATTACATGGCGTGGGATTTTGGTGAACAGTGGACAGTATGTGCCCTGTGATTTGGGAAGCGTGGACATTATTTGGCGTGAGATTTAGGGCTTAGTGGACATTACATGGCGCGAGATTTGTGGTTTATTGGACATTACATGGCGTGAGATTTGGGGCTTAGTGGACATTACATGGCGTGAGATTTGGGGAAGAGTGGACATTACATGGCGTGATATTTGGGAAGAGTGGACATTACATGGCGTGATATTTGGGAAGAGTGGACATTACATGGCGTGAGATTTGGGGAAGAGTGGACATTACATGGCGTGAGATTTGGGGCTTAGTGGACATTACATGGCGTGAGATTTGGGGCTTAGTGGACATTACATGGCGTGAGATTTGGGGCTTAGTGGACATTACATGGCGTGAGATTTAGGGCTTAGTGGACATTACATGGCGTGAGATTTTGGGGAAGAGTGGACATTACATGGCGTGGGATTTGGGGTTTAGTGGACATTACATGGCGTGAGATTTGGGGCTTAGTGGACATTACGTGGCGTGAGATTTTGGGCTTAGTGGACATTATATGGCGTGAGATTTGGGGCTTAGTGGACATTACATGGCGTGAGATTTCAGGCTTAGTGGACATTACATGGCGTGAGATTTGGGGCTTAGTGGACATTACATGCCGTGAGATTTATGGAAGAGTGGACATTACATGGCGTGAGATTTGGAGCTTAGTGGATATTACATGCCGTTTGATTTGGAGAAGAGTGGACATTACATGGCGTGAGATTTGGGGCTTAAGGGACATTATATCGCGTGAGATTTGGGACTTATTGGACATTACATGCCTGTAAGTTTTGGGGTTTAGTGGACATTACATGCCGTGAGATTTTGGGTTTAGTGGACATTACATGGTGGGAGATTTGGGGAAGAGTGGACATTACATCGCGTGAGATTTGGGGCTTAGTGGACATTACATGGTGTGAGATTTGGGGAAGAGTGGACATTACATCGCGTGAGATTTGGGGAAGAGTGGACATTACATGGCGTGAGATTTGGGGAAGAGTGGGCATTACATGGTGTGAGATTTGGGGAAGAGTGGACATTACATGGTGTGAGATTTGGGGAAGAGTGAACATTACATGGCGTGAGATTTAGGGGAAGAGTGGACATTACATAGTGTGAGATTTGGGGAAGAGTGGACAGTACATCACGTGAGATTTGGGGCTTAGTGGACATTACATCACGTGAGATTTGGGGCTTAGTGGACATTACATGGCGTGAGATTTGGTGTAGTGTAGACATTACATGGCGTGAGATTTGGGGAAGAGTGGACATTACATCGCTTGAGATTTGGGGAAGAGTGAACATTACATGGCGTGAGATTTGGGATAGTTTAGACATTACATGGCGTGAGATTTGGGGAAGAGTGGACATTACATGGCGCGAGATTTGGGGTAGTGTAGACATTACATGGCGTGAGATTTGGGGAAGAGTGGACATTACATCGCGTGAGATTTGGGGAAGAGTGGACATTACATGGCGTGAGATTTGGGGAAGAGTGGACATTACATGGCGTGAGATTTGGGGATGAGTGGACATTACATGGCGTGAAATTTGGGGAAGAGACGACATTACATGGCGTGAGATTTGGGGAAGAGTGGACATTACATGGCGTGAGATTTGGGGAAGAGTGGACATTATATGGCGTGAGATTTGGGGAAGAGTGGACATTACATCGCGTGAGATTTGGGGAAGAGTGGATATTACATGGCGTGAGATTTGAGGTAGAGTGGACATTACATGCCGTGAGATTTGGAGCTTAGTGGACATTACATGCCGTGAGATTTGGGGCTTAGTGGACATTACATGCCGTGAGATTTGAGTTAGAGTGGACATTACATCCGTGAAATAGAATGACCGACATTAATTTATTGAGTTACTTGCGGGTCATGATCATTGCACTCCGAACATGTCCATAGGTGCTCACATCCACTCCTTAGCAAGTCCCGCAGTGTCCTATGTTGGTTGATAAGTCTCCTTACACGCCCACTAAGTTTTGCATTTCTGGCTGTGCCCATCTTAACTCCCTCTATTATCTGAAGAAGTGACGTGGATCTGTGTTTGTCGAACTCCTTTGCTCTTCCACATTTCGGAGGACATTGATGATGTCCGCCCGATCCATTGGTTGCCAGCCCTCAACGACAGCTAAGCTAGCCATCCTGTCCGCTCTTTCATTCCCCCGTACCCCCGCATGTCCTGGGACATAGACAAAGGTGACCTTATGTATTTAAGACTTCAGCAATGACTCTATCATTGCATGCGTACAGAGCCCGCCTCCACTTTTTTTTTAAAATCATGACCGACATATAGATCTTGACTTTAAGAGGGTATATTGGTTCCTTTCACGACTTATAACGTATGGAGAACATTGTGTTAGTGCCCATATTTGTTAATGACCAACGACATATTCTATGAGAGGTGTCGTTGTCACGCCATGCCGCACTTTTCTGAGTTGTTTCTGAATGAGTTCATTGATTATGTTATGTAACTTATGCCAGTTTTATCATCTTTGCACTCCAGACACATCCATAGGTGCTCTGACTCCTTAAAATGTTCATCAGCACGCGGTGACTAGCAATCTCGGGTTGACGATGGTTGGCCATTGCTTCCATTTGTCAAGAATATCGTTCTATTTCGACAATAACAATTTTAATCACAAGTTGACGCAGTCTAGATAGCAGTTTAGTTTCACTTCTGTCAAATTCCTTCATTCTACCAATCTATCTGAGGTTGTTAATTATATCTGCTTTATTAGTTGTTGAACCAGCCAATCCTTCACGAGAAAAACAAGATGGTAACACTACAGATCTTTAGCTGATGGATTGACCCCAGGCATTGTCTAAGGATGAAGCCCTCTTAAATGTTGCAGATCAAGCTCATCGAGTCAGTCGAGTCACTGACTTGAGTATCTTATCATGCGGACACTTGGCAGTTGGCCTGTTCATAAGTTTGTCTGCTCATACGTTTGCAAGTTCATTAGCCTGTTCGTAAGTTAGTCTGCTTATAAATTGGTCTGCTCATAAGTTAGTCTGCTTCTAGATTGGTCTGTTCATGTGTTAGTCTGCTTATAGGTTGGTCTGCTTATCAGTTAGTCTGCTAGTAGGTTGGTCTGCTCATCAGAGAGTCTGCTTATAAATTTGTATACTCATCAGTTAGTCTGCTTATAGATTGGCCGGTTCGTATGCATATAGGTTGGTATGCTCATCGGTTATTTTGTTCATAAATTGGTCTGCTCATCAGTTAGTCTGCTTATAGATTGGCCTGCTCATGTGTTAGTCTGTCCACAAATTGGTCTGCTCATAAGTAAGTCTACACATCAGTTAGTCTGCTTATAAATTGGTCTGCTCATAAGTTAATCTCTTCAAAACATAATCTGCTCATAAATTAGTCTGTTCATTTCGTTTGCTTACGATGAATGATGATATCGTATGACGAAGGACAGTTCAGCTGCCTTCACTTGCCGTGCCGCTTGGTCGTATGATATTCGGCATGTGCTGTAGCTGCTATGATGGGGACAGCAGCTGCCTTTCTTTGTTTGGATCCTTCAATGGGATGAGTTGTAATTCGGATGATTCCACTGGCACGGGCGGTTGAGCAATTATGGATTTTAATTCCTTTTCAGTGATCTCGGTGCCTTCTTCTAATCATAACAATGATATGATCAACAGCGCTACTTCTTCCCTTCCTCGTTTGCTTTTCGGAGACGGGGGGAGTTCATAGGTTAACCTACTCATAAGTTAGTCTGTTCATAGATTGGTCTGTTCATAAGTTAGTCTCTTCATAGATTGGTCTGTTCATAAGTTAGTCTGCTCATAGATTGGTCTGTTCATAAGTTAGTCTGTTCATAGAATGGTCTGTTCATAAGTTAGTCTGTTCATAGGTTGGTCTGTTCATAAGTTAGTCTGTTCATAGACTGGTCTGTTCATAAGTTAGTCTGTTCATAAGCTAGTCTGTTCATAAGTTAGTCTGTTCGTAGATTGGTCTGTTCATAAGTTAGTCTGTTCATAAGTTAGTCTGTTCATAGATTGGTCTGTTCATAAGTTAGTCTGTTCATAGATTGGTCTGTTCATAAATTAGTCTGTTCATAGATTGGTCTGCTCATAAGTTAGTATGTTCATATTGTAGTATGTTTTTTTGGGCTGAGTGGACATTACATGGCGTGAGATTTAGGGCTTAGTGGCCATTACAAGTCTTGAGATTTGGGCTTAGGGGACATTACATGGCGTGAGATTTGAGCTTAGTGGACATTCCATGGCGTAAGATTTGGGGCTTAGTGGACATTAGATGGCGTGAAATTTGGGCTTAGTGGACATTAAATGGCGTGAGATTTGGGCTTAGTGGACATTATATGGCGTGAGATTTGGGGCTTTGTGGACTTTACTTAGCGTAAGATTTAGGGCTTAGTGGACATTACATGGCGTGAGATTTAGGGCAAAGCGGACATTACATGGCGTGAGATTTGGAGCATAGTGGACATTATATGGTGTGTTTGTTGTGGGCTTAGTGGACATTACATCGCGTGAGATTTAGGGCTTAGTGGCCATTACATGGCGTGAGATTTGGGGCTTCTTGGACATTACATGGATTGAGATTTGGGCTTAGTGGCCATTACATGGCGTGAGATTTGGGGAAGAGTGGACATTACATGGCGTGAGATTTGGGGCTTAGTGGACATTACACAGCGTGAGATTTTGGGCTTAGTGGACATTACATGGCGTGAGATTTGGGGAAGAGTGGACATTACATGGCGTGAGATTTGGGGCTTAGTTGACACTACTTGTCGTGAGATTTTGGGCTTAGTGGACATTGGATGGCGTGAGATTCAGGTAAGAGTGGAGATTACATGCCGTGAGATTTGGGCTTAGTGGACACTACTTGTCGTGAGATTTGGGCTTAGTGGACATTACATGGCGTGAGATTTGGGTAAGAGTGGACATTACATGGCGTGAGATTTGGGGAAGAGTGGACATTACATGGCGTGAGATTTCACGAAGAGTGGACATTACATGGCGTGAGATTTGGGAAAGAGTGCACATTACATGGCGTGAGATTTGGGGTTTATTGGACATTACATGGCGTGGGATTTTGGGGAACAGTGGACATTATGTGCCCTGAGATTTGGGGAAGCGTGGACATTATTTGGCGTGAGATTTAGGGCTTAGTGGACATTACATGGCGTGAGATTTGGGGCTTAGTGGACATTACATGGCGTGAGATTTGGGGCTTAGTGGACATTACATGGCGTGAGATTTGGGGCTTAGTGGACATTACATGGCGTGAGATACATAAGTGATGTTCATAAGTTAGTCTGTTCATAAGTTAGTCTGTTCATAGATTGGTCTGTTCATAAGTTAGTCTGTTCATAGATTGGTCTGTTCATAAATTAGTCTGTTCATAGATTGGTCTGCTCATAAGTTAGTATGTTCATATTGTAGTATGTTCATAAGTTAGTCTGCTCATGAGTTAGTCTGCTCATAAGTTAGTCTGCTGATAAGTTAGTCTGCTATGTCCTGAATACATGCTTGTGCCATGAACATCAATGGCTCGAACACTGATTGAACTGACACCTGTGCATCTCATGACAAGGTGAACAGATCATGTGACTAGTAAACGGATGTCACGAACAATTCTCGTATTTGTCAAAGTTTCTTGATGTTGCTCGAGCTCGTTAACCATCATGTCAACAGCATCGTTGTCATGTCACACTGTATCACGGCTTCTGTTCAAATAAAACATGAACAATGAGCAGATGATACTCGTGCTGCTTTCATCTCTCTTTTTTGACATCTGTAATCATGTAAATAAGGCAGGAAATGGCAAAAGCTCCAGATGTGTTTTTCGCTTATTACATATGATGTCACTAACTACAACTAATGGAACTTAGTGTGACTCGATATAGCTGGTATTATAACATTCTACTTATTGTATTGAAAACTGATACCATTGGCATTATCTAATATACTTTATTGCAAATATAAATGATTTCACAACATTATTTGATACCAATATTACTGATGTCACATACTGTAAAATATGTTTAAAAAAACTAATGAATTTCCATAAATGCAAATAATATATTTTACCGTAAACAACATCATTTACAGCAAACCATATCGCATAAGGTAATTAATGTCACTTAGTGTAACCAATATCACATAGGGTAAACAATATCACATAAGGTAATTAATATCACTTAGTGTAACCGATATCACATAGGGTAAACCATATCACATAAGGTAATTAATATCACTTAGTGTAACCAATATCACTTAATGTAACCAATGTCACTTAGTGTAACCAATATCACTTACTGTAACCGATATCACTTAGTGTAACCAATATCACATAGGGTAACCAATATCACATAGGGTAACCAATATCACATAAGGTAATCAATATCACATAGGGTAATCAATATCACATAGGGTAATCATTATCACTTAGTGTAACCAATATCACATAGGGTAATCAATATCACATAGGGTAATCAATATCACTTAGTGTAACAATTATCACATAGGGTAACCAATATCACATAGGGTAACCAATATCACATAGGGTAACCAATATCACTTAGGGTAGCCAATATCACTCAGTGTAACCATTATCACATAGGGTAACCAATATCACATGGGGTAACCAATATCACATAGTGTAACCATATCACTCAGTGTAACCATTATCACATAGTGCAACCGATATCACATAGGGTAACCAATATCACATGGGGTAACCAATATCACTCAGTGTAACCATTATCACATAGTGCAACCGATATTACATAGGGTAACCAATATCACATGGGGTAACCAATATCACATAGGTAACCAATTTCACATATCACTTTTGAAAACCGGTGTCGTTTAATGTAACCAATGTCGTTTAATGTAATCAATGTTGCTTAATGTAACCGATGTTGTTTAATGTAACCGATGTTGTTTGTTGTAACCAATGTCGTTTAATGTAACCGATGGTGTTTAATGTAACCGATATTGTTTATTGTAACCAATGTCGTTTAATGTAACCAATGTTGTTTAATGTAACTGATGTTGTTTATTGTAACCAATGTCGTTTAATGTCATCAATGTTGTTTAAAGTAACCGATGTTGTTTAATGTAACCGATGTTGTTTAATGTAACCGATGTTGTTTAATGTAACCAATGTTGTTTAATGTAACCGATGTTGTTTAATGTAACCGATGTGTTTAATGTAACCGATGTTGTTTAATGTAACTGATGTCGTTTAATGTAACCGATGTTGTTTAATGTAACCGATGTTGTTTAATGTAACTGATGTCGTTTAATGTAACCAATGTTGTTTAATGTTACCGATGTCTTTTAATGTAACCAATGATGTTTAATGTAACCAATGTTGTTTAATGTAACCAATGTCGTTTAATGTAACCGATGTTGTTTAATGTAACTGATGTCGTTTAATGTAACCAATGTTGTTTAATGTAACCGATGTTGTTTAATGTAACTGATGTCGTTTAATGTAACCAATGTTGTTTAATGTTACCGATGTCTTTTAATGTAACCAATGATGTTTAATGTAACCAATGTTGTTTAATGTAACCAATGTCGTTTAATGTAACCGATGTTGTTTAATGTAACTGATGTCGTTTAATGTAACCAATGTTGTTTAATTTAACCGATGTCATTTAATGTAACCAATGTTGTTTAATGTAACCAATGTTGTTTAATGTAACCGATGTCTTTTAATGTAACCAATGATGTTTAATGTAACCAATGTTGTTTAATGTAACCAATGTCGTTTAATGTAACCAATGTTGTTTAATGTAACCAATGTCGTTTAATGTAACCAATGTTGTTTAATGTAACCAATGTCGTTTAATGTAAGCAATGTCAATTAATGTAACTGATGTTGTTTAATGTAACCAATGTCGTTAAATGTAACCGTTGTTGTTTAATGTAACCGATGTTGTTTAATGTAACCGATGTTGTTTAATGTAACCAATGTTGTTTAATGTAACCGATGTTGTTTAATGTAACCGATGTGTTTAATGTAACCGATGTTGTTTAATGTAACTGATGTCGTTTAATGTAACCGATGTTGTTTAATGTAACCGATGTTGTTTAATGTAACTGATGTCGTTTAATGTAACCAATGTTGTTTAATGTTACCGATGTCTTTTAATGTAACCAAAGATGTTTAATGTAACCAATGTTGTTTAATGTAACCAATGTCGTTTAATGTAACCGATGTTGTTTAATGTAACTGATGTCGTTTAATGTAACCAATGTTGTTTAATGTAACCGATGTTGTTTAATGTAACTGATGTCGTTTAATGTAACCAATGTTGTTTAATGTTACCGATGTCTTTTAATGTAACCAATGATGTTTAATGTAACCAATGTTGTTTAATGTAACCAATGTCGTTTAATGTAACCGATGTTGTTTAATGTAACTGATGTCGTTTAATGTAACCAATGTTGTTTAATTTAACCGATGTCATTTAATGTAACCAATGTTGTTTAATGTAACCAATGTTGTTTAATGTAACCGATGTCTTTTAATGTAACCAATGATGTTTAATGTAACCAATGTTGTTTAATGTAACCAATGTCGTTTAATGTAACCAATGTTGTTTAATGTAACTGATGTCGTTTAATGTAACCAATGTTGTTTAATGTAACCAATGTCGTTTAATGTAAGCAATGTCAATTAATGTAACTGATGTTGTTTAATGTAACCAATGTCGTTAAATGTAACCGTTGTTGTTTAATGTAACCAATGTTGTTTAATGTAACCAATGTCGTTTAATGTAACCAATGTTGTTTAATGTAACCAATGTCGTTTAATGTAACCACAATCGTTTAATGTAACCAATGTCGTTTAATGTAACTGATGTTGTTTAATGTAACCGATGTTGTTTAATGTAACCAATTTTGTTTAATGTAACCGATGTTGTTTAATGTAACCAATGTTGTTTAATGTAACCAATGTTGTTTAATGTAACCAATGTCGTTTAATGTAACTGATGTTGTTTAATGTAACCGATGTTGTTTAATGTAACCGATGTTGTTTAATGTAACCAATGTTGTTTAATGTAACCGATATCGTGTAATGTAACCAATGTTGTTTAATGTAACCGATGTTGTTTAATGTAAGCGATATTGTGTAATGTAACCGATGTTGTTTAATGTAACCTAGATCGTTTAATATAACCAATGTTGTTTAATGTAACCAATGTTGTTTAATATAACCAATGTTGATATTATTTAATGTAACTGATGTTGTTTAATGTAACCAATGTTGTTTAATGTAACCAGTGTTGATATTGTTTAATGTAACTGATGTTGTTTAATGTAACTAAGATCGTTTAATATAACCAATGTTGTTTAATATAACCAATGTTGATATTGTTTAATGTAACTGATGTTGTTTAATGTAACCAATGTTGTTTAATGTAACCAATGTTGTTTAATGTAACCGATGTTGTTTAATGTAACCGATGTTGTTTAATGTAACCGATATCGTGTAATGTAACCGATGTTGTTTAATGTAACCAATGTCGTTTAATGTACTGATATCGTGTAATGTAACCGATGTTGTTTATTGTAACCAATGTTGTTTAATGTAACCAATGTTGTTTAATGTAACCGATATCGTGTAATGTAACCGATGTTGTTTAATGTAACAAATGTTGTTTAATGTCACCAATGTTGTTTAATGTAACCAATGTTGTTTAACGTAAGTGATATCGTGTAATGTCACCGATGTTGTTTAATGTAACCGATATCGTGTAATGTAACCGATATCGTGTAATGTCACCGATATTGTTTAATGTCACCGATATCGTTTAATGTAACCGATATCGTGTAATGTCACCGATATTGTTTAATGTCACCGATATCGTTTAATGTAACCGATATCGTGTAATGTAACCGATGTTGTTTAATGTAACCGATATCGTTTAATGTAACCGAAGTTGTTTAATGTAACCGATATCGTGTAATGTAACCGATGTTGTTTAATATAACCGATATCTTTTAATGTAACGAATATCGCTAATGTAATGAAATGTGTCAGAAGAATGACAGGAAACAGCTTAAGGGACAGAGTAAGTAACACTGACCTGAGGAAGAAACTCGAATTTAACCAGCCATCGAATACATAAAGAAACAAGAGATAAATTGATTCGGCCACATAACAAGACAAAAAGAACTAACAATGACTCAAAGAGCCATAAACAAACGCTACGAAAACGCCAGATTAAGAGGAAGACCGAAAAAGAGATGGATAAAGGGAATACTAGAGTCACTAGGAGGAATAACATCAGAAGAGGCCAACAGAAGAGCAAAGAATCGCAGATTGTTTCTTCCCTCGACGCCAACGGCAGCAGAGGAAGGATAGAAGAAGTAAAAAATTGAAATTCATTTATAACTTAAATTTGACTTCCATCGAAAATCGTGTTACCAGCACAGTCACGCACCGGAAGTCCGGTCATTAAGTCCATCATTAAGTAATATTCTATATAGTGGTCTCAGATATGTCAATGTCGTGGCTCTGTCCAAGTACCATTTTCAATTTCTTTAGTGGTAATCATTCTTTGTCATCCAAAAATCTCCAGATCTCTCGTTTTAATATCTTCTTTATCAAAGTTATCCCATTTATATTTCTCTGGTAGCCAACTTTTGGTATCTGTAAAAACATTGCAATATTTATTGAGTCGTCTCGATAATATCTGGTCACAAATATCGTGGGCGTGTTTTATTCTTTTCTCCCGGTTCGAAATACAATGAAACAGTTGTTTACGTTTGGTCTCAAAAGTAAAATATTGATATAATTTAAATGTAATGTTCTTGAGAGTAATCATTTTAAGTTTCAACGCCATTCCAATAAAATAATAAATTTTGAGTAATAAAGGCATTTGAACGCACACAGATTCCAAAAAACAAGGAGAGCCATACATTTTCAGCGCATTTGGAGATTCACGTTCATTATGTGCAAGTTCGTTCAGAATTGTATTAAAAGTTACGTGAAATGCGTTATTTTGAACGACTGGATGAAAACTACCACAAATGATCTGTGAAACTTGAAAATAGCAACCAAGCTAGGATTAAAATAACCAAGCTAGGATTACAATAACCAAGCTAGGATTAAAATAACCAAGCTAGGATTAAAATAACCAAGCTAGGATTAAAATAACCAAGCTAGGATTAAAATAACCAAGCTAGGATTAAAATATATTTCTTTATCTGGAAGAAGCAACAATCTTTCCTAATTATCGGTATAATGGGGGAGTTATTAAGACATACGGTTGACGATGATATAAATATGTATTTGAAACCATTTTTACTTCAATAATACTGCCATATAAACTTGTAAACAAGCATTTGTGAACGAATTATAACTCGATATTCACTTCTCGGTTGTATGATATCTCTGTTTAGTGTAATAGTTCACAATTTTGTAAAAATTTATGTCGAATTCAAATTCCTACCTGTCATGTTTATTTTTCAAACCAATTGTGGCTGTCTGATTTTTTTGTTTACATTAATAGGGTAGTGGCGGTATATCTTAGAGAATGGATTATGCATCCACTTGTGTTTAAACGTGGCACTTTCTTAATGTCACTATTAGTCACTTTTAACTCTCACTCATTTACAACCATCACTCCTCTACAACTATCCCTCATTTACAAACATCACCCTCATACAACCATCACTCATATACAACCATCACTCCCCTACAACTATCCCTCATTTACAAACATCACCCTCATACAACAATCACTCAGTTACAACCATCACTCAGTTACAACCATCATCCCCCTACAACTGTCACTCATATACAAACATTACCCTCATACCACAATCACTCTGTTACAACCATCACTCCTCTACAACTGTCACTCATTTACAATAATCACTCCCCTACAACCGTCACTCATTTACAAACATCACCCTCATACAACCATCACTCAGTTATAGCCATCATCCCCCTATTAACTATTAATAATTTATAACAAGAATTAACCTTGTAAAACTATAACTTATTTACAACAACTAACCCCCTACAACTGTAACTTATTTACAACAACTAACCCCCTACAACTATAACTTATTTACAACAACTAAACCCTTCAATATAACTTATTTACAACAACTAACCCCCTACAATATAACTTATTTACAACAACTAACCCCCTACAACTGAAACTTATTTACAACAAATAACCCCCTACAACTATAACTTATTTACAACAACTAACCCCCTACAACTATATCTTATTTACAACAACTAACCTCCTACAACTATAACTTATTTATAACAATTAACCCCCTACAACTATCACTCATTTACAACAATTGACCGCCTACAATTATCACGCATTTACAACAATTGACCACTGCAACTATCACTCGTTTACAACAATTGACCAACTACAACTATCACTCATTTACAACAATTGACCAACTACAACTATCACTCATTTACAACAATTGACCAACTACAACTATCACTCGTTTACAACAATTGACAGCCTACAACTATCACTCATTTACAACAATTGACCAACTACAACTATCATGCATTTACAACAATTAACCTCCTACAACTGCCACTCATTTACAACAATTGAACCCCTACAAATATCACTTATTTACAACAATTGACCTCTAAAACTATCACCTCTTTCCCCCTAATTTCCCCCTAATTAACCCCCTAAAACTATCACTCATTTACAGCAATTGACCGCCTAAAACTATCACTCATTTCCAACAATTGACCCCCTAATACTATCACTCATTTACAACAATTGACCCCCTACAACTATCACTCATTTACAACAATTGACCCCCTGCAACTATCACGCATTTACAACAATTGACCCCCTTCAAGTATCACTCATTTACAACAATTGACACCCTACAATTATCACTCATTTACGACAACTGATCTCCTATTACTACCACTCATTTCCAACTATTGACCCCCTAATACTATCACTCATTTACAACAATTGACCCCTACAACTATCATTCATTTACAACAATTGACCCCCTGCAACTATCACGCATTTACAACAATTGACCCCCTTCAACTATCACTCATTTACAACAATTGACCCCCTACAATTATCACTCATTTACGACAACTGATCTCCTACTACTATCACTCATTTACAACAATTGTCCCCCTACAACTATCACTCATTTACAACAATTGACCCCCTGCAACTATCACGCATTTACAACAATTGACCACCTGCAACTATCACGCATTTACAACAATTGACCCCCTTCAACTATCACTCATTTACAACAATTGACCCCTACAATTATCACTCATTTACGACAACTGATCTCCTACTACTATCACTCATTTACAACAATTGTCCCCCTACACTTATCACTCATTTACAACAATTGACCCCCTGCAACTATCACGCATTTACAACAATTGACCCCCTGCAACTATCACGCATTTACAACAATTGACCCCCTTCAACTATCACTCATTTACAACAATTGACCCCCTACAATTATCACTCATTTACGACAACTGATCTCCTAATACTATCACTCATTTACAACAATTGTCCCCCTACAACTATCACTCATTTACAACAATTGACCCCCTGCAACTATCACGCATTTACAACAATTGACCCCCTGCAACTATCACGCATTTACAACAATTGACCCCCTTCAACTATCACTCATTTACAACCCTCACTCAACATTCATGGTACTCTAATCAACGACGACACGGGCGTAATCATCATCATCAAGTACCGGGCCTACTGGCGTAGGTGATCATGTCTCTCCACAACTTGCGATTTCGGCAGCTATTTATTATCTCTGTTGTTGACCTTCTGCCAAGCCATTCTCTTAAGCTGTCTGGTATTTTTTCTCTTTGCTTCCCTCTATCTCTTCGTCCCTCAATTTGTCCAGTTGTTACAATATATTCTAGTTGTTCTCTTCTCATTACATGGCCAAAAAATGATGATTGTTTCTTCCTAATATTGGAAATTAGATCTCTTTTTGCTTTGACCTCTCTCAGAATATCATCATTTCTCTTCTTAGCTGTTCATGGTACTCTCAACATTCTTCTGTAAAACCACATTTCTATAGACTCCAGTGATTTTCTTGTCTGTTGTCCCATTGTCCATGATTCGCATCCATATGTTAAGACTGGCTCTACGTAACATTTAAGAACTCTTTTTTTCTTGGTTCTATTGTCAAAAATGGATTACAGAGTATCTTCCTCATTTTTTGGAAAGCTGCTTTTGCCTGAGCCATTCTGCATCTCACCTCTTCATCTTCCGTCTGAGGTTATAAAAAGTCCCAAATATTTAAATTCATTTACCTGTTTTAATATTGTTCCACTTGTCTTTATTTTGCACTGAGGTGATGTCTTTTTCTTTGTAGTTACCATTACCTCTGTCTTTTTGCTATTAAGGCTGAGTCCTTTATCTTTGATTTCTTTCACTATAATGTCCAACATTTCTTGTAACTCATTTTCACTCTTAGCGATTAAGACTGTATCCTCAGCATACCTTAGATTATTTATATTATGACCTCCAATTGTTATTCCAGGCATGCCCCTTATGGATCTTAAAATAATCTCACTATAAATATTATACAAATCTGGTGACAGCACACAAGCTTGTCTAACAACCTATTTTATTTGTTGAAACATTCTCAATTGGTTTCCAGTTCTTATAGGCCGCTGTTTTAATAGGTTCAAATACCTAGGAAGTCTAATGACAAACGATAATTCTCAAACAGCAGAGATAGAGTCAAGATGCAACAAAGCTTGTCAAATCATTGGACAGTTATCACCGATATTGTCCAAGAAGGAAATAACTCTAGAGGCAAAACGAGCACTATACAACACAATCTTCATCCCAACGTTGTGCTACCAATGCCAGACCTGGACCCTAGATGCAAGAACAATAAGAAAATAAACTCTACAGAGATGAAATGTGTTAGACGAATGACAGGAAACAGTCTGAGAGATAAGACCAGAAATGAAGAACTGAGAAAAAAAAAGCTAGGAATAGCCCCCCGCCATAGAATATATAAGGAAATAACAGATAAAATGGTTTGGCCACGTGACAAGGCAGAAAGAACAAAACACTACACAACGAGCCTTCAACAAACGTTGTGAGAACACCAGACCCAAGGGTCGACCACGAAAAAGATGGGTCGCTGGAATATTAGAAGCACTAGGAAACATAACAGCAGCAGAGGCGAACAGAAGAGCAAAAGACCGCAAATTATATCTCCCCTCGACGCTGAAAGGCAGATGAGGAAGGAAAGACGAAGAAGAAGATGTTTGCTGTCAGTACATGTTCTTTATTATTCTTAGATCTTTGCTGTCTACGTTTATGCTTTCTAAAATTTTGATTATTTCTTGGTGCTTTACTTGGTCAAATGCCATGGTATAATCTATGAAACATAGGTATAGATCTGTTTTCACCTCTATGGCTCTTTCTACTAAAGATCTTATGATATAAATGGCATTGCTTGTTCCTTTATTTCTAACAAAACCACACTGTTCATCGCTAATTTCTGGACTGATTTTGTTTCACACTCTTCGCATGATGATTCTTGGTAATATCTTAGTCATTTGACTCATAAGGCTTATTGTGCGATGATCATCGTATTCAATCACACCCGATTTCTTTGGCAGGGCTATGAATATTGATTTGAGCAGGTCGTCTGGTATATATCCGCTGTTGTAGATATCATTCAATATTTTTGTTATTATTTCTATTCCAAAATCATCCATGGCTTCAATCTCTTCTTTAGTTGTATTATCTGGTCCAGGAGCTTTGCCTGCTTTCATATTGCGCAAGGCGTCTTCCGCTTCTTCTCTGAGTATTTCTGGTCCTTCTCCATTATCCTTAATATTTACTTCTGTTCGTTCATCATTATAAAGATCTTTAATGTATTCTGTCCATCGTCCCCTTATGTTACAACACGCGTAATACACAACGGGCGTAATACACAACGGGCGTAATACCGACCACATTACCAAAAAAGCCATGTGCCGAAGGTCTATACAAATTATGGTCACTTTACACCATATTCTCCAAATGCCACTTGGCGTGACGGGGCACTTTACTTGTACTAGTCAACACGGCTGCAGCCATTCGCTGCAGACAGTGATGATAACAGATGTTAATCATTGTGAAGCACTTCCCTTGTACGTGTGGAGGAGAGGCAGTGTATCAAATAATGTCATCGACACATGTGTAACGTGCATGATCATTGATCCGACAGTGCTCAACGAAGCAGGCGCCATAACCGATGATAATGTGCCGTAACGGGTGGTCACATGTAAGGGTTTTCGAAAAAGTGACATCATTATCGAAACTTGTTAAACACATCATGAAAGTATTCCTTTCGACCAACAGTCGGGGACTTATCTTTGTCCATCTTACAGGGCAATCAAACATTGAAATGCTGAGAGAGAAGATGATTTTGTTTAGATTATCTGTGTGAACTTGAGAGATGATAGTTCCTGATAGGGTTATACTTGCTTGCTGTCAAGTAGGTAGGGAACCAAATCACTTTCTGTGATAGTCAAGCGGATGTGACGTAACGAGTGGGGAAAGAGAAAGAAATGTGCGTGCACATTTCCCATTCATTTAAAGTGGGGCCACAGTAACCAGTAAAAAAAAAGTAAAGTACCCCCGTCACGCCAAGTGGCGTATAAGGAAATATGGTGTTAGTGATTCTATATTTTACAGACCTTCAGCACATGATTTTTGGGATAATGTGGTCGGTATTACGCCCGTGCTGCTTTACTTTCCCAGAAAAAATCCGGTACCCATTTAAGACTGGGTGAACCCGGAAGCCGTCGGTTGGGATCGATCCCTACCCCATGTCCTTTGTAGTCCAGTTCACTAACCACTGAGCTATCGCGGCTCCCCACAGTAGCCCACCCATTTCATCTTGCTACAACAAACACAACAAGAGGACAATGGGATAATGGCCTACAGCAGTGTATCCGCTATTTATTGATAGTTTGTAGAATAATGACCATATACTTGTGTACTCTGCTGATGGCAGAACTATTAATAGTTTCCGCTTTGATGGTGACATCGATGGTTTAGCAGGAATAGAACAAGAACTAACAGAACTGATACATCATCTTCATGTGTCCTGCCATTGAGTAGTTTGAACTGATACATCATCGTCATCATCATGTTCCCAGTGTTATATATATGTCATTGAGTAGTTTGAACTGATACATCATCGTCATCATCATGTTCCCAGTGTTATATATATGCCATTGAGTAGTTTGAACTGATACATCATCGTCATCATCATGTTCCCAGTGTTATATATATGTCATTGAGTAGTTTGAACTGATACATCATCATCATCATGTGCCCAGTGTTATATATATATGCCATTGAGTAGTTTGAACTGATACATCATCATCATCATCATGTGCCCAGTGTTATATATATGTCATTGAGTAGTTTGAACTGATACAACTACTAGATAAAACATCTGCTGCATATGAGATGGCGATCCATGACGAAAAGAAATATCAAAATGATAACGGATAACTCCATGGACATTGTTGCAAAAATACAAGTTAAATGACAAGAAATAGAAACAGTTGACAAAATAAAAAACAACTTAGGATGGATTGTAGCTAAGGACTGAAGTATTGGATAGAATAGAGCGACTTACAGCATGAGCAGCCCTTGCAGGAAACAAGAACAGAAAGGAGCCCCGTCGCACCACGTGGTGTATAGGGAGTGTTATGATTAGTCTAAGGCCCTGCATGACTGCAAACGAATTACAATGCATAATTGGTCAACCACCCGTGCCAGTGGAATCATCCGAATTGATATCTCATCGCATTGGAGGATCCAAACAAAGAAAGACAGATGCAGTCCCCATCATAGCAGCTACAGCACACGCCAAAAGACACAGGGCTAAGCGGCACCGAAAGTGAACGCAGCTAAACTGTCCTTCGTCATACGATATCAGCATTCATCATAAGCAATCGAAATATCTTAACACGATGTGGATGAAACTCACAGCTCACGGTGTGCATAGAGCACTAAACTCAGTAGCTGCAGCAGACTTGGAATGTGAGGAAACAACAAGGAACACTTCTAAGACGTTGTCTCAGTGGTTCCTGCCTATCCAACATATTGACCGGAAGTCCGTGGTATAGGGAATATGATATTCGTGTCCAGATTTTGTTTATAAATCTTCGACACCTTATTGTGTTGGTACTGTGATCAGCACAAAAAAGAAACAAGAAAAAAACAAGTAAGCACCTGAAGGTGCGTGAACCTGGAAGCTGACGATCGAACTTGACCTCTTGTTCCCAGTAATCCAGAAGCCCTGACAAGGCAGAAACCTTTTCGGAAAGATAAGAGCATCACGCTTGACTCTTAAATCTCTCGGATGAGCACCTTTATTGTATCAATTTGTCTATACGCTTGCAAAACATTGAGCACTACAATAGAGATATATAAGAAAATACAGACTGTGGGGTTGAAATGTTATCGTAATGTGTTTGGTTTTTCTGATTTAGATCGTGTAACGAATGAACATAATTTGGACAAGATACAACAGGCAATCGGAGAACATGATAATATTTGGAGTGCTGTGAAGAAATGCAGAATGAAATAGTTTGGCCAAATATCTCCATCGTGTGCTCTGGCACTGATAATTTTACCAGGAACTGGGAAAGAAAGAAGTATGAGAGACAGAAAGGGAGATGGGAAGATAACATCAAATAATGGACAGGTCTGAACTTCGCTACGTCTCAAAGATTGATTGAATATAGAGATACTGAAGTACGTTGATGAAATCTGTCAGTTGTTTCCAAACGCCATCCGCGGTATTGGGATGAAGAAGACAACTATGTTGTGACACATACGGTATTGGGATGAAGGAGACAACTATGTTGTGACACATACGGTATTGGGATGAAGAAGGAGACAACTATGTTGTGACACATACGGTATTGCGATGAAGAAGGAGACAACTATGTTGTGACACATACGGTATTGGGATGAATAAGACGGTTTTGGGATAATATGTTTTTTGCGTTCGCCAGCTTGGCCTCTGACGAAGTCCCTAGAGACTAGGAATTGAATTGTGTGTGTTAATCCATTTTTCCCCTGGCAGCCGTGCGCACAGGGGTCCCTCGCCGCACAGGCAGATAACACCGACTTCGGAGGTACTCATATTTTTTTCGTCGATGAGTAATTGACGTTTCAAGCCGGGCCTCGCTGCTGAGACCAGGGGTGGTTGCCGCAGAGAGAAATCACAAATAAAAATCCCAACTGTGCAGCCGGGATTTGAACTCATAACCTCTCTGTCTCGAGACCGGCGTCTTGCCTCGTGACCAACCAGTCCGCCAGGTATTGGGGTGAAGAAGGAGATAACTCTGTTGTGACACAGATGTAAATGTGATTCTCTTCGACAATAATAACAGATTTGATGACACGTCACTGAACTCTGCCGATGTAATAAATATCACATGTTGTATCACGCTGTTTGTATCATGAGACCAGCATTAGAGTGCGCTTAGAGATGACCGATAAGGATACTATAATGCTCTACGAAATCACGACTTGTTTGCATGTAGGCTCCAGTATCTTCAGCATTCTAGATTCCTTGTGTGTGGGACTTAACAGTTGTGCTCGACCAGCTGTTGGTACAAAAATGGTTTCTTGAGTGAAACAATTCACTCTGTGAATGTGAAACATTCTTCAGTCTTTCCTATTGACCTTCAGCCCTTTTCCCGCGCACTATAGAAAGGTTAACTGTTTCTACAATGATTTAACACGTTTTTCATATGTTCAGCCGATATAAGTCACATACACTTGTATTTTCAAGTGATTATTCCTTTCAAAGCTGCAACATACATATTGATGCATTTTTTCAAAGCTGCAACATACATATTGATGTATTTTTTCAAAGCTGTGGGATACAATTTCATGTGATTAATTCCCTCTTTCTTCGACTCGCTTTACAGCGGTCTCATTTGGTATATTATTATAAATGTGTGTATTTTCATTGTGACATTACATCAAATGTTTGTTTATGAAGAGTGATTGAAGGACACGGCGAGCGATTTTTGGCAAGTTAATAATTTGCTGCCGCCAGTTCATGCTGACACCTGAACTGTTATGGTCTCTGCTGATGTACCGAAATGATATCAAGTACGGTAGAAGCGACTGAGAGCAGAATTAGTAAGTACACAAGGAAATGTCTGAGATTAACACCATGACTGACACATTTAGTGTTGTGCTGCAAGAAGTCCTCAATCCAGTCATGAAAGAATACAAAGCCGAATAAGCTAAAATAGCAGTTGTGCTACAAAACTCTTCAGGGGAGACAATCCGGACAGTGCAACCCACTTTGAAGTCTGGCTGGAAATGACACGTGCGTGCAGCAGTCGAGGAAACGCGCAAAGTCTGACATTGAAGCACGTGATGGCTACACACAGCCCAACAGACGTTTATTTGGTCATGGCGACATCAAATGGTGATCACAAGCATCGAAAAGGCAACGTTGGGACATGGTAGTCAGTCGCTTAAGCGAACAAACGTGTTCAAAGGACAGAATAACAAGTACAGGACGGTCAATGGGCCACATGGGATGAGGAATTACAGAAAAGGCTGACATGGAATGAGAGCTGACGTATGGCATCGCTGCAGCTCGGCTGTATTATCAGGTCTATGTAGGACACTCTACCTCCAGCCTGTAACCTTGTGATGTGGGGGAAGACACGACAATCGCTGTCCTCTTTGCTGTGGAAGTGACGGAACACTGGTTGCTTATGGATCGTCATTTTTTAAAAATGTATAGCGCCCGATGATGTTAGGCCATCGTTGTTGACTCCAATTCCGAACATATAGACACACAGTTAGTCGTCAGATTATCCCCGTCGCACATCAAACACAGACCGTAAGACTAGCGTACGGCTGGCCTAGGGACACACGATGGAACATGTTATTTCTACATTACAAGACAGCACTAGACCAAGGGCGTTAATCGTAGCGACACAACCAAATGCTGCATGAACGTGCTGTCGTTGTAGACGAGGCGAGAATGGCGGCCAACAGTAAAGTTAGACCGGCTACAACAAACACTTACTTCTTGAAACCTGGACAGCGTACGTTCTCCAAGCAAAACAATTGGGACCACTCAATGATCCTGGATATAGCGAAAGACTGGGATATATCTGTTGACCTTCCAAGATGAGAGAAGTACCCAGAGTGCATGAAGAGATCTACGATGCGCCAAGATATTGCACACTGTACACACCAGCTATGACTCACGTCATCCTAATAAAGCTCACAGTGATATTTGAATCCAGGATAGAGGAACATCATACATAAGCTAACCAAATAAAAGGATATCGGCACCACGCAGAGGTCTCAAGTCGGGATGACAGCAACAGAGGTTGGCACAAGAGGCATGACGGCTATCTTCGTCTACGACCTATTAAAGAGGTTAGAAATTAAGAGAGAAATACTAGCAAGAGCAACGACTATTACTGAGTCAAGTCAAGGGCATCCTACTGGCTCTGGCGAAGCCGATATAGATGAACAATCCCAGAATAATCCAAGACTGAGACGATCAGGCTATTAGAATACATATTCTTACACATCGACAACTCTGACTCAATGTCTGCAGTACATCGACAGCTCTTAACTCAATGTCTGCAGTACATCGACAGCTCCTGACTCAATGTCTGCATTACATCGACAGCTCCTGACTCAATGTCTGCAGTACATCGACAGCTACTGACTCAATGTCAGCAGTACATCGACAGCCCCTGGCTCAATGTCTGCAGCACATCGACAGCTCCTGACTCAATGTCTGCAGTACATCGACAGCTACTGACTCAATGTCAGCAGTACATCGACTGCTCCTGACTCAATGTCTGCATTACATCGACAGCTCCTGACTCAATGTCTGCAGTACATCGACAGCTCCTGACTCAATGTCTGTATTACATCTACAGCTCCTGACTCAATGTCTGCTGTACATCGACAGCTACTGACTCAATGCCAGCAGTACATCGACAGCTCCTAACTCAATGTCTGCAGTACATCGACAGCTACTGACTCAATGTCAGCAGTACATCGACAGCTACTGACTCAATGTCAGCAGTACCTCGACAGCTACTGACTCAATGTCAGCAGTACATCGACAGCTACTGACTCAATGTCAGCAGTACATCGACAGCTACTGACTCAATGTCAGCAGTACATCGACAGTCTAATCCTTGAACATCTGAGCCTTGCATGATAAGGAGATAAGAAGTTACGACATCGATAGCTGCTGATGAACACACCTCATTTGCAGTAACAACAGTCCAAAGTAGCGGACTTTCCTGTCCAAAGTAGCGGACTTTCCTGTCCAAAGTAGCGGACTTTCCTGTCCAAAATATCGTTATCACCTGTTATCAGCTGCCGACCCGCCCCACCGTGCCGAGCTACCCCATAAATAAAGGATTAGTTTTCACAGGAGAGGCAACCATGACAGTATGTAAGAATGTTACCTAGAGTAGCAAGCCATTTTAGACTGTTGCTACCACGCAGAGGATATCAATGTGCCAGGTTAAAGCTAAGACAATCATCATGTGCGACCTAGTACGTACAATAGACGCGATCTGAAGTGTCACACAAAATAAGTGCGTTGGTATGTCCCTAATATAACGTGAGCCTTCAAATTCAATGCAGCCGGAGGTCGACACCTGGGAGTAATGGCCCACATTCGCCATTCTTCATAGGGTGCCAAGAAGCTCAAGATTCACTTGCTCAACGATCACATGAAGGCGAGATTGCCTCTACTAGAAAATTCTCTATAAAGAGTTTCCTATTTCTTATGTCTATGTCCATAAGTTAGAGTGTCTGTGACGTGGCCTACGCCAGAACATCTGTGTTTGACTCATGTTCTGCCACCATCTGACGAGGATTTTCGGCGTGCACTGAATGGTGTTCCAGCGCACCGGAAGACATCATCGTTAATCGCATGATCCCATGCCCCCGGATAAACGATTCGATTTGGAGAACCTCCTCATAGCTCGCTTTAGTTCTTTTAACCCAAATGGTATTAACTCTTTCCATTCTTTTATTTAATTATACTCCGTGTCCCCTTGTTATTTTCTGTGAACGTTTCAGACGGCTTTACTCTACACAATTTTAGAACCGCTCTTTTTGGTCATCAGTTGCTAGACGATGTCTCATTTTGTCTGCAGTTTGATGATGGCGTTAGATGAGTCAGGTCACTGTTTAGAGATCTTATTTTTAAAGATTTGTATTCTTGTTATTTGTTTTAATCCCAGTAGAAGATATTTCGGTGGAAATGTTAGTTCTTTGTTTAGGTTTGTGTTGTTCGTAAAACTAAAACATCCTAGTTGTTGTTTTGTATTTGTTAGAATTCAGTTTAACCGCGGCGCTACATGGTGTTGTATATGTTCCCATACCCCATGCTTTAATTCTCACAAAATACAACACTTGGTTCTCACAATCAATTCTTTTTATTGATAGAGAGAGAGAGAGAGAGACAGACAGACAGACAGACAGACAGGCAGAGACAGACAGAGACAGACAGAGACAGACAGAGACAGACAGAGACAGACAGAGAGACAGACAACAGACAGACATACAGACAGAGAAAGCGAGAGTTGAAGCCACATGTTTGATCACCATCTCACAGCACAAATCTGTGACACAAGATAAACATCACATCATGTGAGCATTTCTACCAAACCAACATACCAACATACAAACTGTTGACTAGAAAAATGGTGAGCGGGTAGGGAATGGGGAAAGCGGAGTGTCACTTTTAGTGAATGGAAACAAATGTAAGGGTGGGGGGTGATGGGTGTGTGAAAAATTGTTGGGTACAGTTATAGGTGATCGTGTTTGTACAGTTGTTAGAGGTGAATGTGTTTGTACAGTTGTTAACGGTGATTGTGTTTGTACAGTTGTTAGAGGTGAATGTGTTTGTACATCTGTTAGAGGTGATCGTGTTTGTACAGTTGTTAGAGGTGAATGTGTTTGTACAGTTGTTAACGGTGATTGTGTTTGTACAGCTGTTAATGGTGAATGTGTTTGTACAGCTGTTAACGGTGATTGTGTTTGTACAGTTGTTAGAGGTGAATGTGTTTGTACAGCTGTTAGAGGTGATCGTGTTTGTACAGTTGTTAGAGGTGATCGTGTTTGTACTGTTGTTAGAGGTGAATGTGTTTGTACAGTTGTTAGAGGTGATCGTGTTTGTACAGCTGTTAGAGGTGATCGTGTTTGTACAGCTGTTAGAGGTGATCGTGTTTGTACAGCTGTTAGAGGTGATCGTGTTTTTACAGCTGTTAGAGGTGATCGTGTTTGTACAGTTGTTAGAGGTGATCGTGTTTGTACAGTTGTTAGAGGTGATCGTGTTTGTACAGCTGTTAGAGGTGATCGTATTTGTACAGCTGTTAGAGGTGATCGTATTTGTACAGCTGTTAGAAGTGAATGTGTTTGTACAGTTGTTAGAGTTGGTTATGTTTATACAGAGATTTAAGGTGACTCTGCGTTTACAGCTGTTCGTGGTGACAACAGCCACAGACATATATCAACTGTGTGTAACAAGCAAAATCTTCATATTGTTCGCCCTGGCATAGCAAGCAAACAATAATATTTGTTCTGAAGACAGACTAGCAAACCCACTCTGAGACCAGCTGGTCCCACAATACTGCTGTCCAATGTTGGAGAAGTAGAGTTACACCTCAGGACTTCAAAGGTTGTAACATTATATAAAAATAAAGGGGACAAGAGCGACTGCAACAACTAAAGGGGTATATTCCTAAGAAGTATAATTGGAAAGGCGTTCGCAAGAATTGTTCTGAAGGTTCTACATCAACTGGCAGAATGTATCCTTCCTAAAACACAGCGCGGGTTAAGAGCTGGACGGTCAACCACCGATATGATTTTTACTCTCCGCCAACTGCAGAAGTGCAAGGAACAAAGAAGATCTCTATTTATAGCTTTCGTTGATCTCACAAAGGCTTTTTGACACCGTGAGTAGAGCAGGTCTATGCAGGGTGCTGGAAGATGTTGGCTGCCCTCCTACATTAGTCAAGAAGATCAAGTCGCTTCACAACAATATGTCTGCCACCATCCAGTTCGCCGGTAGATCTTCTCAGCCCTCTGAGATAAACTGTTGAGTCAAACTGAGATGCGTCCTTTCCCCTACCCTGTTCGAGATATTTTCCGCTGCCCTTCTACACAGTTCGTTTTAAAACGTCACTGGAGACATCTACATCCGTACACGATCTGACGAATACTTATTTACTCTAGCAGGTCAGAGGTCAACATTTAAAACAATGAGACCTAATCAAGGAGCTTCTATTCGCTGATGATGCAGCATTGGTTGCTCACAATGAATCTGTCATGCAGTCAATGATTGCCAATCTAACTAGATCATGTGATTTATTCTCCCTGTCAATAAGTATCCACAAGAATGGTGCTTCAACGGGGTGTAACAAGTCCCGCTGACATATAATATTAAATTAAACATCTGTGAGAAAACTCACCTATCTCAATTCATACAACCACCGTCTCACAACAAGAAGAAATAAATTCTTGTATCGGAAAAGCATCTTCCACATTTGGTAAACTTAAAAATAGAGCATGGACTAACACCAAACTTACACTAAAGACTAAGATTCATATTTACCAAAGTTGTATGCTTAGTACACTTCTATTATGCTTAGTACACTTCTATTATGCTTAGTACACTTCTATTATGCTTAGTACACTTCTATTATGCTTAGTACACTTCTATTATGCTTAGTACACTTCTATTATGCTTAGTACACTTCTATTATGCTTAGTACACTTCTATTATGCTTAGTACACTTCTATTATGCTTAGTACACTTCTATTATGCTTAGTACACTTCTATTATGCTTAGTACACTTCTATTATGCTTAGTACACTTCTATTATGCTTAGTACACTTCTATTATGCTTAGTACACTTCTATTATGCTTAGTACACTTCTATACTAATCAGAAACTTGGACACGCCTATACAGGGTTAAAACAGTTAACTATAAATGGTTAAACAGTTTGGATGTCCTTCGCAAGATTATCAACATCAAATGGCAGCACAAAGTAACCAACTCTAATATCTTGCAACAAGCCTAACTCCCATCCATCATGGCAACACTTAAGAGTTGTAGACGAAGGTGGCTGTGTCATGTAAGAAGAATGGCAAACAATCATATTTCCAAATAAATATTGTATGGCGAACTTAAGGATGGAAAGAGACCAAAAGGCAGACCAGTCTTCATAAATAAGAATGCTATCGGGGCCTCCTTGAAAGAATTCTCTATCAGTGTGTAACAATATAGGTGAAGTAAAGCATGGTCAGGTAACTCAGTCGATACCCATTTCATAA
Source organism: Megaustenia siamemsis (assembly GCA_032433765.1). Classification (NCBI taxonomy): domain Eukaryota; kingdom Metazoa; phylum Mollusca; class Gastropoda; order Stylommatophora; family Ariophantidae; genus Megaustenia; species Megaustenia siamemsis. Next base: position 31,755,192 of record JAVIAB010000046.1, on the reverse strand, counting down.
CAGCTTATAACAGTGGTATAGCAGACGCCAGAGGTTAGGGACAGTACGTAAGCAATTGAAAGGCAATGTAAGGTTGTGCGAATGAAAATTCCCCAAGTTGTTCGTGGATGAGTAGGTGGGGAAGAAGGAAGGATAGTAGTCAGACACAAGTTTAGGGAAAATGGAAATTGTATTAGTTGTTGAGAAAGTGTGAGTCAACACATGGCTTAACCCGTCAGGTAAAGAGGTTGACAAACAACTTCCAGGACAGGTCAAATTCATGAAATAAACATCATTATTTTGAAATCAGGAAAGGTCAAGCTGACCAGAGGTTACTTTGGAGTCACAAACAAATCTGTTTGGACTATCCTAAAACGTAAGAGTTCACTGAAAGAACAAAGATGTTGGCTGTTCTGATAGTTTGGAGGCGGAAGTCACAGAGCGGTCAACTTTGCGACGGCTTCACGACAATTCCATTGGATGCAGATATTCAACACGCAGATTTATGTTTGGGGATTTAAGCTTCGGCACAATATGTTTTCAGTAGTTAGGCACGCAAATTAGTACATACAAGTAGTTAGTTACAAGATTTAAGCAGTTAGGAGGAAGACAGGGTAGTCACGAAGAATTGCCGAAGGCAGTCAGTTAGACAGTCAGTTAGACAGTCAGTTATACAGTTAGTAATTTTCAGTTTTAAGAGTTAGTAAGTCAGACAGTAATAAGAATTAGTAAACCGAGTTAGTCAAGAATCATAAATGTGGACTAGTCAAGCTTAGAGTAGAGAACAATGGGAATGATAGCAGTGACATAGGAGTTGAGCATTAGTTAGATCCAGAACAAGTGAATTAGAACATAGAGAACATTTAATTGTGAAAGTGTTGTTAAGAGCGTTTCAAGTTGCGCTTCAGAGAACAAAGTAATATGTAAGTTGTAAGAGATATATTTTTACAATATGCACTTGTGGATACTTCACTAAATATTCGGAGATAACCTCTGAATGTCAAGAATTATTAATAACAGTAATTCTAAGATAAATGTCTCCACTATTATGTATCACGTGCAAAGTTAAAGATAAATAAACTTGATTATGTATTATGACTAAAAATAGACTGTGATGACTAAAGTTGTTTACTGTAAATGTGCTGTGCTGTGAAAATATACAGTTTAATATAATCAAGAAAAATAAATAAACTCAAAAGTATTACAGACTGTCATGTAAACACGGCTAAGGGAAACTATAGGAGAAACAAACGCGTCAACAGAAAGCGTGGCAAAAGATGAAATAATGTGCACGCAGAGGAAGTAGACAAGTAATAGTGGTATGGGTGCGATAGGTAGTTTGTAGCAACAACCAAGAGCTATCAAAAGCGGACCAATGTGTAGCCGAGTTGGTCGGTAGCCGAAAATTCGGAGAATTGTCCTAGCGGGTGTTGTAATTCGGTAGCCGACCAAGGTGTTGTAACTCAGTAGCCGACCAAGGTGTTGTAACACGGCAGCCGACCAAGGTGTTGTAACTCGGTAGCCGACCCAGGTGTTGTAACTCGTTAGCCGACCAAGTTGTTGTAATTCGGTAGCCAACCAAGGTGTTGTAACTCGGTAGCCGACCAAGATGTTGTAACACGGCAGACGACCAAGGTGTTGTAACTCGGTAGCCGACCAAGGTGTTGTAACTCGGTAGCCGACCAAGGTGTTGTAACTCGGTAGCCACCAAGGTGTTGTAATTCGGTAGGCCGACCAAGGTGTTGTAACTCAGTAGCCGACCAAGGTGTTGTAACTCAGTAGCCGACCAAGGTGTTGTAACTCAGTAGCCGACCAAGGTGTTGTAACTCAGTAGCCTACCAAGGTGTTGTAACTCAGTAGCCGACCAAGGTGTTGTAACTCAGTAGCCGACCAAGGTGTTGTAACACGGCAGCCGACCAAGGTGTTGTAACTCGGTAGCCAACCAAGGTGTTGCAACTCGGTAGCCGACCAAGGTGATGTAACTCTGTAGCCGACCAAGGTGATGTAACTCGGTAGTCGACCAAGGTGTTGTAACTCGGTAGCCGACCAAGGTGATGTAACTCTGTAGCCGACCAAGGTGATGTAACTCTGTAGCCGACCAAGGTGTTGCAACTCGGTAGCCGACCAAGGTGATGTAACTCGGTAGCCGACCAAGGTGATGTAACTCTGTAGCCGACCAAGGTGTTGTAACTCGGTAACCGACCAAAGTGATGTAACTCGGTAGTCGACCAAAGTGATGTAACTCGGTAGTCGACCAAGGTGTTGTAACTCGGTAACCGACCAAAGTGATGTAACTCGGTAGTCGACCAAAGTGATGTAACTCGGTAGCTTACCAAAGTGTTGTAACTCTGTAGCCGACAAAGGTGATGTAACTCGGTAGCTTACCAAAGTGTTGTAACTCTGTAGCCGACAAAGGTGATGTCACTCGGTAGCCGACCAAGGTGAAGTAACTCGGTAGCAGGAGAGATGAACGTATAAATGCACCAACGCCGTGACGTCAACAAAAGTGCTAACCGGCGTTCCTGAAGAAATGACAACAAAAACATCTCGGCACTAGTTCCCATTATCTGACCTATGTATCTGCGCCATGTTCAATGCTAGATCCGAACTATTTCATTTGGAGAATTGTCCTAGCGGGAAAGATGTAGAAAGTCACTATCTGAACGTGTCAACCACTACGATATGCTGTTCTTCTAGCCATATGTCTTTGTGCCACATATCAGTGCTAGTTAATATATACCTCCAAAATATGCAGTGATTGTACTCAAGTCTTTTACCTTTTGCATCCCCTGATTGTTCAATCTTTTACCTTTTGCATCCCCTGATTGTTCAATCTTTTACCTTTTGCATCCCCTGATTGTTCCATCTTTTACCTTTTGCATCCCCTGATTGTTCAATCTTTTACCTTTTGCATCCCTTGATTGTTCAAGTGCACACTCTTCTGAGAAAATAAAAAGAAATGTTTTAATAAACGGATTGCAATATTGCACATACATTGTTTCCAACACTGAGAAATTATGCACTTAGAAAATGCATCTCGTGGAATATTTTTAGCAACACATTTATTGTTTATGATGATAATTTTACCAGTTGGCTTGTTCACGAAAACTGGAGAGAAAAGACGAGGTTCTGGAACATTTTAACTTTCGAGAATTTAACACGTTCCGAACTGAGTTGCGCCGGATGCACACACGAGCACATAGCGATACACGTTTAACCCCTATGGTTGCAAAATGATGCACATAGCGATACACATGTCTTCGCAAATCGAAATGGTCATTTATAATTATCAGCCACAGTACACGCACTCTTCATTAAACGTAGCATATACATAGTTTTACATCCGTTACAAATCTTGATTGTTACAAGAGGTAAAGACTAGCTACTACAAGTCGTTACATCATCCCTGGTTGTTACATGATGCAGGGACGTGCAACAAAAAGGCATTAAATCATCCCTGGTTGTTACAAGATGAAGGGACGAGCAACTAAAAGGCATTAAATCATCCCTGGTTGTTACAAGTTGCAAAGACTAGCTACTAAAAGGCATTAAATCATCCCTGGTTGTTACAAGTTGCAAAGACTAGCTACCTAAAGGCATTAAATCATCCCTGGTTGTTACAAGTTGCAAAGACTAGCTACTAAAGGCATTAAATCATCCCTGGTTGCTACAAGTTGCAAAGACTAGCTATCTAAAGGCATTAAATCATCCCTGGTTGTTACAAGTTGCAAAGACTAGCTACTAAAAGGCATTAAATCATCCCTGGTTGTTACAAGTTGCAAAGACTAGCTACTAAAGGCATTAAATCATCCCTGTTGTTACAAGTTGCAAAGACTAGCTATCTAAAGGCGTTAAATCATCCCTGGTTGTTACAAGTTGCAAAGACTAGCTACTAAAAGGCGTTACATCATCCCTTGTTGTTACAAGTTGCAAAGACTAGCTACTAAAAGGCGTTAAATCATCTCTGTTTGTTACAAGTTGCAAAGACTAGCTACTAAAATGCGTTAAATCATCCCTGGTTGTTACAAGTTGCAAAGACTAGCTACTAAAAGGCGTTAAATCATCCCTGGTTGTTACAAGTTGCAAAGACTAGCTACTAAAAGGCGTTAAATCATCCCTGGTTATTACAAGAAATAGGCAATATTAACTACAAGCCGTTATATAATCCCTGCTTTTTCAAGATGTAAGGACTAGCTACTACAAGCCGTTAAATCATCCCTGGTTATTACAAGATGCAGGGACTGACTACTACTCGTTGTTAAAACATCTCTTGTTACAAGATTTAGGAACTCTCTATTGCAAGTCGTTAAATCATCACTACTTGTTATAAGATGTAAGTACTAGATACTACAAACCGTTACATCATCCCTGGTTGTTACAAGATGCAATGACTAGCTACTTTAGGCCGTGAAATCATCTCTGGTTGTTACAAGATGCAGAGACAAGCTACTACAAGCAACTACTACTTCGTATCTCACATCCTGGTTGTACAAAATGTAAGGATTAACTACTGTAACAGGCAAGACCTAAGTCAGAATTGTCCAGCACTGAGGTCACGAATAAAAACATGTTACTTTCAGTTGAGAAGCAATTCATCATGTGTGTTGACATCATGACTATAACCGAAAGTAACAAAGCTCTATATCTACCATCACTCTTCTATGTTGCTGAAATACGGACAGGAAAAAAGAAAACAAAAAAAGAAAGGGAGCCCTTGAAATCTTCGATGTTTGAAACTTGTTGTCACATTCAACGGAAACCCATGTTGCTGAATATTGAAACTTGTCACATTCAACAAAAACCCATGTTGCTGACCACTTGAAACTTGTCACATCCAACCCATACCCATGTTGACGATCACTTGAAACTTGTCACATACAACCCAAATCCATGTTGCCGATCACTTGAAACGTTTTGTCACATCCAACAGAAACCCATGTTGCCGATCACTTGAAACTTGTCACATCTAACCCAAACTCATGTTGCCGATCACTTGAAACTTGTCACATCCAACCCAAACCCATGTTGCCGATCACTTGAAACGTTTGTCACATCCAACAGAAACCCATCTTGCCGATCACTTGAAACTTGTCACATCCAAAAGAAACCCATGTTGCCGATCACTTGAAAATTGTCACATCCAAAAGAAACCCATGTTGCCGATCACTTGAAACTTGTCACATCCAACAGAAACTCATGTTGCCGATCACATGAAACTTGTCACATCGAACAGAAACTCATGTTGCCGATCACATGAAACTTGTCACATCCAACAGAAGCTCATGTTGCTGACCACTTGAAACTTGTCACATCCAACAGAAACTCATGTTGCTAACCACTTGCAACTTGTCACATCCAACAGAAATTACAAATTGTCAACAATGGACCTTGGGCTCTTGATAAGCTACCAGTGAAAACTATTCAAGTAAAGCATGTCAACAACCGTGTTTTTGCCCCTGTACTGAGACAGCTCATTGGAATACAGGACATCTGGTAACCAAATTACGTATTTGAGTTACACATTTGTTGCATAACTTTGTCTCCTTGCAATATAGCATGATATATGTTAATGATAATTACTTGCGAGAGATCATTACGGAAACAGCTGAAGAACAAACCAGTTGTAATAAAAATAGATGTCTGATTTAAAAAGCTGCTCGTTTGTGCCTATTTTAGAATTAACACAAACAAATGTACAAAAAAAAAAGAAGAAGGAAGGATGTAACGTCAGAATTATAAGACGTCACATTGAGTTTGTAACTGTAAACTGTTAAATACAGGTGTAACATACGAAACTAAGTGTGGACTTGTTAAAGAGAAACAAAGTTAGAATATTCAAACTGCAAACATTTATGTAAAGCGTAAAACAAAAAAATAAATGCATCTTGAACATTATGAAGCATGTTCTAACATACAGAGAAATATCAGAAAAGCTGAAATTCGTTACACTTCAACTACCACAATGAAGATGTATCCAGATTTTTAGAGAGAGTAAAAGGGGGAGTCGTTGTCGTTCTATTGCAATAGTGTTGATGTTATTTATTTATCTTATTTATAGTTAGACTTTATATTTAGAGTCATCACAGCACAGCATATTTATAGTCAGCCACATCAATCATCACAGTCTATTCAGTCATAGTACATAATCAAGTTTGTTGATCTTTAACTTGGCACGTGATACACTATAGTGGATGCACTTATCTTAGAATTACTGTTCTTTAATTCTGGACATCTCAGAGGTTAACACCGTGGATATGGAATGTCGATAAGTGCATATTCTAAAATTAATCTCTCTAACAACTTAATTACGACTTTGTTTCCTGAAACACAACTTGAAGCACACTTAGAAACACTTTCACAACTAACTGTTCTCTATGTTCTAATTCACTTGTTCTAGTTCTGTCTACTACTCAACTAATTTCCTAAGTCGCTGATATCTTTTCCTACGTTTCCTCTAAGCTTGACTAGTTTACATTTATGATTCTTGTTTAATTAGGTTTACGACTTCTTACGACTGTCTGACTTACTAACTCTTCTGACTCCTGTGTCTAACTAACTGACTTCCTTGTCTGTCCTAACTGCCTACAAATTAAATCTACTAACTGTCTAACTGACTGCCTTCGGCCTTCTTCGTGACCAGCTCTGTCTTCCCCCTAGTCCTAACTCTCGGAAAACCTGTTGTGAAGAAGGCTAAATACTGAGATCTCATTTACATAAATCTGAGCGTGGAATACTTGCAACCAATTGTTTTGTCGCGCAGTTGTACCGCTCTGTGACTTTCGCCTCCAGACTATCACAACAACCGACATCTTGGTATTGTCAGTGAACTTTTGCTTTTTAAATTGGTTTAAACAGGCTTGTTTGTGACTAAAGTTACCTCTGGTCAGCTTGACCTCTCCTCAAAATAATGATATTTATTTCATCAATTTGACCTTGTTTGTCGACATATTTACCTGACAGGTCAAGTCATGTGTTCATCCACACCTTTACAACAACTGCTAGCAACATTTCCATTCTCCCGAAATCTCAAGAAACCTGTTATGTCCAACTACTATTCCGTACCTACTCTTGCCAGCCTCCCTTCTCATCGACTTAGTTACCTGTCCAGTGCTTTAGTTCACATATATCCTGTTACACTATACCCCAACATGAGAAGAGAACAATTACAATTTTAGTGGTTAGTAAAAGCTAAGTAATTAGCTGGGTCCAAGAATATGGATATCTGTGTTCAGGAAATAAAGGCTGCAAGGAAGGAAGGAAGTAGTAGACATTGGCGATAAATAACTTAAACGAAGAGAAGTTGGTCGAATGTTTGCTCTGAACGAAGCAGTGACACTAAATAAATTGAAAATTTGGCTGAAAACAAAAGCATTGAAGTTTCAAAATCTGCATGGACTGTGGGGGTGTAGGCCTTTCAGAGTGTAGGTGTTTCACCTTAGAAACTTGCCGGCAGAAGAAATATTACTTGTGAAAAGTCGCATCCAAAACAACTGTCCTCAAACTCCATCAAATTTCTCGGAAACCCTAGGACGGATTACCATTTTTATTTTTTTTTTGCATGTGGTCTTACATTGTCCAAGATAATACAAATGCATAATTTAAAATAATGTAGATAATACCGTTACTTAAAGTTGCTGGTCCCTTTCCATTTTGTCATTGCATACATTATTACGCACCTAAATAATAGAATTTACTGTAAGCTTAACAATTTCTTGACTTTTAATAAACCATGGGCATACCATTACAATCTTGGCAAACTGTTACAAATAGTAATGATGTATATGTTTATTTCGTCTTGTAGGGTACATGTTTCTATGAAACAAATATCAATGCCAAAGAAGGAATCAAGTGGGTAACTGGTGAAAGGAGAGACCATAGTGAATGTTTCTTATGCTGATCAAATTAGAATTACCTATGTTCAGTAGTGAAGTCAAATCTTCTGAATGACTGGGATGGTCCTTAAAAGGATATGTTTTACAATTTGATCTCAACATGATGGCAAGCACATTTATTTCGCGGCAGACCTCTTCAGAGTCATGATACTCATTCACAATGATACGAATTTAACAGGTTGATTACTGCTTTTGGCTGAATAAACCACAAACCATCCTTCACCAAATATTCCTTTTCTTCACATAAGACATTCATTCATTCATTCATTGGGTGCCGTCTCCAGATCGAAGGTTGGCTACCAGGGAGCGCCATTTTACTTTGCATCTCGTCTTGATGGTACATGTTGTCATAGGTTCACCTGTGCACATTTTGATGTTAACTGTTCACTTTAGCCTTGATTTGCATCGCCTTATATCTTACCTTCCAAGATTACTTCTAGAAGGATATTATATCTCTCCCATCTCACAGAAATATACATTTTTCGAATTGTGTTAAGTAGTTATTTTTTTCATATTTCAGTTTCAGCTAACTCAGAACTTCCATGTTTTTTTGTTTGTTCTTTTTTGTTTTTACAGAAGACATAGTCCTCACATTTTGCTCAAATAATCGCTATCTATCTTTGACAGGATTTGATTTGTAAGTGTCTTAACATCGCATATTTTGAAGGCTCTAGTTTCAGCTGCTACTTGTCTTCTGACTTTTGCCCAAACTAGTTCTACTGGATTAAGTGTCTGCGGTAAGGTGTTAATCTCAAACATATATAACCATGCTCTTGTATTAACTTGTCTGCATGAAATATCTTTTTTTTTCCGTTGTGTCCACTTTACAGCGGAAAGTAATTCAGGTTTGAGGCACATGACGTTAAATGGTATGTGTTCCTGCGTGGATCACATTTTTATTTCACCTTTGTATTGGATGAATTCGGGGCTTTATCTTCTTCTGCAACTAATCATCATCATCGTGTGCCTCTCCGCAACGAAGGTTGGCTACCATGGATCGCCATTCTACTCTGTTTCTTGCTTTGATGGTGCAGGCTGTCATAGATTGACTTGACCATCTTTTGATTACTCGTCCATGTTAGTCTAGGTCTGCCTTTGCCTCTTTTACCTTGTATTTTTCCTTCCAATATTCTTTTAGTAGGCTGTTGCGTCTTTTAACATGCCCCAACAATTTCATTTGTCTTGTCTTAATTGTATTTAGTAGTTCTCTTTTATTTTCAGTTGTTTTAAAACTTTATCGTTGTTATCTTTTGTTTCCATCCAATTCTACCTAATCTTCTATAAATCCACATTTCAAAGGCTTCAATTTTCTGTTCTGTTTTCTTGTCTAATGTCCATGTTTCTGCAACATACAGAAATATTGAGAAGATGTAACATTTTGCCCTTTCTTAGTTTCAGCCTTGTTGATATTTATTTTGTTGCGCACTTTGAAGCTCTGCCATTTGCTGCTAGGTACTGCTCTTTTAATACTTCCATCTGATAACTGGCATTTCTTCATGTTTCATCGAAATATACAATATCATAACCGCTTTTACGCATTTACTTGACTTCAGGCAAATACTTGCTTTTCACTGCTGCTATATGTGGCTTTTCACAGCTGCTAGATGTGGCTCTCACAGCTGCTAGATGTGGCTTCTCACAGCTGCTAGATGTGGCTTCTCACGGCTGCTAGATGTGGCTTCTCACAGCTGCTAGATGTTGCTTCTTACAGCTGTTAGATATTGCTTCTCACAGCTGAGTAGTATAGCAGGAAGGATCTGTTAGTATTTAGGCGCTAAATTAACAAAGATATATAGTAGGTGCGCGGCGCACCTAATGTACCGTAGGTGCAGGGGGAGTTAACCGTGACATTTCGTGTCGGGATGTTGACCTCTAGGCCGGTGACCCGGAAGTGACCTGTTTATGTCTGGTGTGTCCTGGCTTTGGAGTTCTTGAGCGATAGTGATAGGTTAGTAGATTATACAACATCATTGACAAACAATCAATATAAAATAGAAGACAGAGATATATTTTATTCTTTTATTATCTCAATAGGTGTATAACATACATTGATATTATATAACATTACAAAAATATTCAGTACATTGAGTCAATATATAGTACATGGATAACATTTATTATAGATAGGTAGTTGGGTGTCTGCTAGCTATGTGGCGTCGATGAAGCATAAGGGGTGAAACTGTTAGAGATTGCTGGTTAGGCTAAGCGGGTAGTGTAAAGAGTTAAATATCTAAAGTATAGTCGAGACGTTATCATCAGCTACCTTTTTTTTATATAGAAATAGGATAGAGCATTTCTTGTTTGACTGTAGGAAAATATGGAATTATTTAAGACTTTGAAACCTACATTTTTCCCACCCTTGGCCTTTTGCGTGGCGAGAACCGCTAAAAACATATCTTTATCTAATTTGTTGTGTTGCTTGCTTAGCCCTTTACAACTGATTTTATCGTAATCCCCACTACAATGGTACGTCTTACTACATAAGCTAACAAGAGCTGTCCCTTCGTACTCTAGTTTAAAAGCCCGGGCGTTCGTTTTGTGTACGCTTTAACATCCTTACAGCTTATACAATCTGTCTTGCTAATATGCTCATCGCAAAACTCGGCGCGGGGAAACCAGTCTTTATATACCCTATTAAACTCAACCCGTAGACCTGACTTACTATGTCCTCCAGCTTAGGGCGCTTAAGGCTAAGTATAAACTATCAGTACCTGTTTCACATAACTGAAAGTTGGACCTATCTACAAACTTATCTAAGAACTCGAAATAAAAATCTAACATACGAAGTTTTGCAATTGATAGACGAAGAACCAATTTGTAGGGCAAGTCCCAAACAGTTTTCTTTTTCTCCATCTCAATTTCAAAAAGATCCTCCCCTATTTCAGTCATCTTTTTAAAACGGAGTTCGAAAAAACAAATTATCATAGATTCTCCCATTATCATTTTTCATCACCCCCGAACGTACGAGACAGCGCTATGATTGGCCTTATTTGGTAGAGTCTTCCCATAGGCTGAGTGTCCTAAGAGCTTCATCGTATCGCTTACTATAGATTTGACTTTCGTCTAGATAACCAACCCTCCTAGCGTCAGAAACCATTTCGCCAAACTTTTTAAAACAACTAGACGTTGATATTCTCACTTGATATAAATTTTGTTACCTCCAATCCGTGGTCTAAATACCATTTTAACAGTGGCGTTGCCAACAAAATTTTTTCCCCGACATAACTACCTATTTAGGGTGCGACGAGGGGTTGACAACAAGTTATGTTTGAGGGCATATTCACCATAAACGGTCCAATATCATCACGCGTGACGTCAATATTTTGAAAATTGGAGTCATCTCACTGAAATGTTCCTTCAGCGCGGTCGGGGACGTGTAGATCACATTCCACTAAACCAAAACATGTCCCATCTGAAACAGAAGTCAGAATCTGTTTATCACTGAGAGGGAGCCCTTCTTTAGAGTAAGAGGGTCTAGCTCGGGGGATGGCTTAGAAAGGAAAGCCCTAATGTTTGGGTCAGACTTTTTCAGAGCTGCCACTCACATTTCCACATAACTTCTAATGGTACTTTGACCTCCTCAGTTAGATAGGTGTGTATCTCACATGTTTTTTCAAACAGCTCGAACAAGGGCTTATTATTAACAGGGTTTCTATCTTTATCTTTGGTGACGGGACAGTCTTTGTGACCATGGTACAAACAACCATGAAAATTATAGCCTCTTCTATTGGATTTATCCCACCCATCCACTGGGATATTTCTATCACCTAACCGAAACTCCCTCCCATTAACTGAGTTTTCAACTCCATCCCTTTCTGGTGAGCGACCCACGTTAGCACTCTACTCTACTTTGTTGGACATAATAGTTATCTTTTTCGACCCTAAACCGGTCTCCATTCTTTAATAATTGGGTAATCTGTTGGCATTGGGTTCATCAGAGCCCAAAGAACAACGCGTTGGCATCGTAACCTTGATGGATTGGACTACCTGTCCGCCCCTAATAAACGTTTTGCCTACCTCGTGATACCTATGGAAAATTATAGAGGGACCCCCGACAATATTATCTCTAATCATTTTGTGTAGACTCGCCTGTTTGCTCGAACATAAACTAAACATTACACCCCTATCAACGGTCTTAAAAAGATACTTTTAAACAAACACCCGGAACAGAAATGGCGTCTTTAAAACAGTCTACACCCCGCTCCCCATATAAGCGAACACTGCTGCTCCAAGGCTTCTAAAAAGGGACTACATCTTTGTGTTATTATACCACACCAAAAACTCCCTAAGTGTGGTCATGTTATTGTCTTCCAGACCTTTTGGCACAGGGCGTACTCCTCCTGGAAATGTTGACATTTTTTAACGACGAATAAAACGTTTCGTGTGGGGGGTAGCTTCTGTCTCGTCCAACTTTTTGGGGGTCGTCTATATATTCATAACAAAAAGAACCTTTGTTTCACTAATCTTATAAGCCGCCAGATATTTACTATAGCTAAACCGGGGGCTAGATAGTTTACTATATCTAAGAAATTTAGATTCGCGTTGCAATAACATAAAGTTATTGTTTTTTTTAACTATAAACTTGAACGGTTTTGGTACTTTGTAGTCTACGTCCATTTTATCTTCCTCTTCTTCGTTAGCAGCAGGCGGCTTCTTCTTCCTCTGCCATACTATCACCTTCTTCGTCCACTTGTGGCGCGGCATCCATGAAGTGCTTTATTAAATAAGGTTAATGACGTTGACGTCATATTTCCCGAGTTAAACCCTATCACTGGAAGCTCTTTTAAATACTCATCAAACCTAACTACTATCTTGTCTTTATTTTCAGTTCATGGAGTTGAGTAAAAATACTTTCAAACCGAGATCGCAATAACGAGTAGGCCTTATCAGCGACACTAGTGAGATAATCAAGCATCTGACTAACTAAAATTGTGGGTCACCTTGGTTATGAAGCATTTTGGGGCTCCCACCCGGGACATTTGACGCTATAGAGCAGGAAAGGGTACGTGTTTAGCTACAAAGGTAGTCGAGTGCGTCTCTTTGGGAACATGCCTACTATCAAAGTAACATTTCATAATCGAATGTCGCCCTGAATGGGTAAATAAAACACTGGAGTACTGATCCCTTCAGCGCTGATCGCGTCCCATACACTTTCAGGTGAAGAGTAAACACCACCTTTATATGTCTCTACAGCCATATTCCCCATTACACGTTTTTTTTCGTGCTTATCCATACGCCAAAACTCTTTCCACAATTCCCACATTTTCCACAAGAAAAGCTTTTACTAGCCCTGGAAAGATCGTTTATATAAAAGAAGTGATTTTTGTAAAGTAAAAGACGGAGAGTTTCAACTATAACTTACCACTTCTCAGGACAATACGCAAGCTTGTTGAGAATCAAAGTCAAAAATATCTATGTTTATTGAAAAACAATTTTCTAAGAGAGGCATTTCGGAGAGTTACACGGGAAAGTTACTTAACATTAGACACGGGTTAAACTGTTTGAAAAAGTAGTCTTGAAGCCTTCCTAACATCAGTATTTGAAGTGCCTCGATGGATAGCTAGACAA